>CM056170.1:24373095-24561289 GCA_029691765.1 Entomobrya proxima | reverse complement strand
GTCATGCCAGTAAAAATTATTTATTGAATGCTTCTGTATTTTAGGTTTATGCAAAGAAGGGCCAAGTTGTCAGAATCGGATAACACTGACTATAGTTCAACTGATAATGTAAGTAAGCTTAATTATGAGCCCTAACTTTGGTATTAAGTATTGAGTATTTTTAAACGCACATGAATTTTGGTTAATTTGTTGTAGATTCATGGACCGCGAGAAGCAGCGATTCAATTAACGAAAGATAAAGCAACACAGGTGGAACCGGGCATGATTGATGCTACTTTGCATAATATTCTTCCATACAACCCGTTCCGAAAGCCAACTTTTTTGGGATATGCCTCGCTTCAAGACAACAACCAGGCTCTTTTGGACCTGACAGGGGTCAGCAAGCCGGTTTTTGAAATGATGCTGAAAGTGCTGCCAAAAGTTTCCGCAAATGTCAATGCCCTGTGCTTAGAAGACCGATTGCTGCTAACGTTAATGAAACTAAAAGTGGGCAGCGCTATGACATTTAATGCTCTTGGAGTTTTGTTTAGCACCAATGACAGGACGATATCCCGGGCTTTCCATTTCGTCATTAATTGCTTGTATGCCTCCACATCTTCATGGATATTTTTCCCCAGCAAGGAAGCAATCCGGGATACTATGCCTAATGCTTTCAAGGAGGAGTATCAAAGTTGTAGAGTTATAATTGATTGTTTTGAAATGAAAACAGAAGCACCCTCCAAAATTGCAGAAAGAATCCATCTCTACTCCAACTATAAAGGATGCTTCACAGTAAAATTTATTATTGGGATCGCACCATGCGGCTTTATTTCATTTCTTTCAAAGGGATATGGTGGTCGGGCTACAGATTCTTTCATTACCAATGATTGTGGTATAATAGACTTGCTACAGGCTGGTGACACTATAATGGCGGATAAGGGATTTCCACAAATAAACATTCAAGAAGATGTAGTACTAGTCATGCCACCGTTTTCGAAAGGCAAATCATATCAGTTTACAGATAAAGAAGTGGATCAAACTTATAAAGTTGCTAGCTTGAGAATTCACGTGGAACGAGCAATTGCTAGGATAAAACAGTTTAAAATTTTATCTACCACTATACCTATGAGCATACTGCCAATAATTGATAAAATTGTTCATATATGCTGCGTTTTAGCCAATCTCGGTACTCCACTTATTAAGACTTAAGCTTTAATTATACGTATTATTCTGATAAAGTTGGTAACAAGTACACAAAATAAAACATTTCTAATTTCGGTATAAGACTAGAAATAAACTCATCATTTCTATCAACAGTAATACATAACTTATCCGCACTGCTATAAATAAACAAGGAACACTTTTGTAAATTTAATATGTACAAAGATAGTTGTATCTGGGAATAATATTGGTGTGATTTCTTTAAAACAAATCCAATTCCGTCATGGAATATGTATGGAACAAAGGATGACATCTTTTCACGATCTACCAAGAGGCTTCCTTTTCTTGTGACTGGACACTTGACCTCCAGTAATTCCATTCCTGACTCCGTACTGTAGATTCCATCCGGACTACAGGCCAGCCACGGATATCTTTCGCATACAATTATACCAACCTGCATTACTTTCCTTTGTTGAGTAAATGAAAAGCAAGACCTTGCTGCGGCTTCAAGTTTATTTCCATAAATAGTAGATGCATTTCCCTTGAACTCGCTAGTCCACTTGGAGGCAAGCTTCTCAAAATTGTCCTTTCTGGTCCAAATGGAATGACATTTTGATGCTGTTATCCGTACTTTTCTTGCAATGTGCCAATTTGGAGATTTTGATTGCATTACAGTGTTTAATGCAAGATCCTTAATTTTTGATTTAGTGATCAGCACCGTAGACCTGTAAAGTTCACTTGCAGGTTCAATCATCTCAAACCGCTTTATAGACAAAACGATTTTTCCATCGATCCATTTTGACGTGTAGTTATAATAAGGTTTTGAAGCACCAGCGATTTTCAACAGGTTATCCAGAAACTCCGAAGATTCCAGTTTGCATACATTTTCTAAAACGCTATCGAGGACACTGCGACAATCCTTTTCTGCTTCACCTTCTTCTTCTGCCTTATACAATTTTCGAAAAGTAGAGTTTATTGGGAGGAACTTAGCAATGTCTTTTACGTTCACGGCTGGAAATATGACTGACTGCTTTGGTTGAGGAAATAGCTCTTCAATTTTCATTCCTTTGGAATAGCCTGATTTCACCACAGGAATGCCCCAGGATTGTCGCTGGTCTGTTTTGGACTCCGCTCGGAACTCACATACATAAATAGCCAAAGCTGCTAAATGCTTACATTTGCCGGATAATCCTACTTTACATCCGCAGTTACCACCAGTTATGTCTCGTTCGGGATTTACCTGAGACACAAACGAATGCTTCTATGTATTTTTAATGACTTAATTGGTTGGTATCTGGATTCGTGAATATTATGAAATATAAATGATTACCTGAAGTGTTAGCTTATAAGGTTCTTTGTTGATTGATGTTTGCGGAAGACACAATCCAAACACACATGACCCATTTCCATACACCTCCTCTTTAACTGAATCAATGTGTCCAGCAATAAAAAGTTGCCTCCCTTTTGGAATGTTGTTTTTACGAAAGAAAACCTCCATGTTCCTTAAAGCGAGAAAATCACAAAATAGTACCTTCATCCTAACGTACACAGAAAACCTGCTGTAAAGCGTAAAATGAGTGGATATCTTGGTAATGTCGAATAATTAGTTATCCTTGTTATTTAGCTAATCTCAGGGTTAAAATGCTCTTAAAATGGTTCTGCTAAGGGCAAAACCGTTGTGTAACCGGTGAGTTGTGATCTTACGTTGCTGATACTAATTATAATTTCTAATACTTTACAATTCCGCAAGGTATAAATACTACACTTTTAAGTTTAAAGGCTTAATTAAGTAATTTGAACAATAAAACTTCGGGTTTAGCATGTAGTCAACATTCAGAAGCAGGTAAATACCACATTGAGCTTAACAGCTGTTGCCGAATTGTCTCTACCATGTATTTCATTTTTTTGCCACGGGTATAGAGTGTCGCTTCCCTGTTTGACCGTACTGTCGTACAGCACAGAATGTTAATAGCTACCTGGCTCAGATGCTATTTTGAATTGACTAGTTTTCATGAAGAATTGCTACTGGAGCTGTATAATGAATGTTTGATCATTTAAGATTTGAAATTGATAAATAGAAAATTAAAATGACTGAAACCACCTTTGCATATTTTTTGGTTCTAGTTTCATAGGTACCACTTAGGTTCCAGTTTGGAATGAAATACAGAGTACACGCTTAGTAGCGCCTGTTATATTTAAAATAATTGCCTGTTCTGGCACAAACGAACGAAATTGGAAAATTGCTAGGAAGATGGATCGGCATCATCATCACATCACTGACAAACTATAATCATAACTATCCAACACAAAGGAAGGACACAAAAAGTATTTTGCTGGTGATGAATCGTACATACCTATGTACTTTTGATCAATTGAATTGTGTGTTCTTGACAAGAATATATGAAAAGAATAACGAGATATTATGGTAATTAGTTTAGGTATATTGAATACAAAATGCTTTTCAGTTCAACATCGGCTTAACTTGTTCAGATACAAAAAGTCAACAATATTATTATTTATAACTATGTATATATCACTAACTATATGAACTATGTACTGGTAAAACGAAGCATGTACTATCATTAAGCTAAGGTTTTGATGGCTTTGCATACTGCAAAACAAGCTTTTGGGATTTTCAACAGCGAAGAACAAGATTGTCATCCTTGTTTTCGTTGACAGTAGTAGCTAATTTCGGTGTATATTTAATGCTGAAATAGAGGGAATGGGTAACTTAACCTGAGTTTAACAATGAGATTTGCAACTTGCATGAAACATGCTAATTACTAGAAGTAAAAGTGCAGTCTAGAATATCGGTGCATATTGGATCGTGTATGCACAATATATTATGTTATTAGTTATTGTAAATCACTTAATGAGTAAGAACTTTTATGTCTCGTCTTAATTTTTTTACAAATCACCCATTCACCATTATTACACTAAAAAGTAAAATGTTATTGGTGCCATTCTTGATTAGATTCATTAAATAGTAAAATGATTGAATATTAGTGTTGTTTAAGTTCTCACGTTGACCTAACTAATGGGCTATCAAAACGAATTGAAAATTTTTCAAGTGACGAAACCAAAGTTCAGGTGTAAACGCATACCTACATTTTTTATAACATTAACTTTTTATCATGACGTATAGTACAAATATTTTTATATTTCCACTTTTTAATTTGTAAATTGATCGTTAGAACAAAAATTTCAAAGTCAATGCTTGTACAGAGATTGCGAGCTGATTCACATGTGTGGTCGTCTTTTAAAAGCAGTATAGTGAATTTTAATAATAGGATTTAGTAGATGCACAAAGCCAAATCGCGAAAGAAATTCTGATTTCAGTTCCTATAATCTATACATTTTCTGCATACACATGTAACAATCAATTTTTCACTTCAAGGAGCACCTAGTGACTTTTTAAAAACCAAGCTATTGTTGAATTCTTGATTGAATCTCCGGGAACGCCAACTTAATTGGATCTTCCAGGTTCAAGCATCCCAAGAGTCAACACACTTTGTTCAAGGTGGAACTTTGTAATCAAGAATAGGTTTCATTTCAAATAATATTGCTGAGTCATTTAGTTGGCATTTCAAATATCTGCGCATTTAACCTAACTGGTAGAGTTGAATGAATTTTGCAATTTTCTTTCATCTAGATTAACATTTACAAAAATGAATGGTTATATTAATGCGTACCAGTATAAAATGAACAAAATGAAGCTGTATATGTTCAAATAGGTACTTTCGCCTTCTGTATGTCAATGCTTGTAGGATTCTCAAGATGTAAAGCTTAAGCTTTGCTATCCACGGATTGATTCACATTCTGTTTCTGATTGGTTGTAGCATGGACTAGAATATCTTTTTATTGATAAAAATAGCAAATTCAAATGATGTTTGCTTACTGTTATGCGCTCCGAAAAACGTTTTCCTTCTAATTCGTTAATTTTAGATTTACTTTTTCTTGCGTAAAACCTTCGGAAATGTTACTTAATAACATAAAACACGTAATATGACCGAAAGTGTTCGGGCCAATTACTGATATTAACATCACATCACCACGTCGCTGCATTTCACAAAGCATTTTCATAAGGAAATACGGCTTAGCATGTTCATCAACCAGTTTTTAGATAATATGTGTGAGCTCATTCTTTTTTGTGAAAGCCACGAATTATCACATTTTTGCCTCTTTTTCTGAAGTACCAGTCATGAAAAAGACGTTAAGCGAAAAACTGGTAGCCACATGACAAACATGTACAACAACAATATAGGTATCTACTATTCAACTACCGTTCACAAATCTTTATGCCACTTGTCTTTATGAACAAGATGCTGATATATCAGGATCGTGTTTTCAGAAAATTATCCCGAAAAAGTAGGTGCTTTCTGTCGTGTTCATATCTGACTTTGCCATCAATCCCCGTACCTATATATTTTATATTTCAAAACAATGCCGTTTTTATATTTCCGTTTGACTTGTAAAATTTGTCTTTTTTCCGGACACGAACAATGCTATTGCTGTACCAAAGTTCTTGTAAGTATTTTATTGTTTGAACTGGATGCACTCTATATACTAAAAACATTAACCCTCTGTGAGGTAGCAGTGCTCACTTTTGCCAAAAATATTCAATTATGCTTTTTTAGATTTGTGTCATTAAAGCTGCATTAAAACTGATACGCTAAAAAGCAAATCCCACCTGGAAAAAATCATAGAAAAAGTAGTCAATCAAACGACTATAAACTGTAAACCCTAAAATATATCTAATTAAAGCCGAAACCGTGTCACTATTTCTGTTCAATGTTTTATAAAAAAATATAGTCTTTGCATACCATCGGTTTAAATAAATTACTTTAAGGACATTTAAGTGTCCTTGCAACGATATCCAGAGAAAAGCAAAAACTACGCTTATTTTCAAGAACATTGGACGTGGCAGTTCCCAGTATTACCAAAGTTTGTTTTTACAAAGTTTATTTGTGACCAACTCCCAGTTTGTTTTTTATCTTATTATTACGTTCTGCACTCATATTTTAAATGTTATTTTTATTTATTTTTGAGTTGATTTTGTAAAAAGTTGAAAAAATGCATTTGTTTATTTCACTAAATTTTGAGTTTCAATATACTTTTGGCTGGCTTGTTTAGGTACTATTAAAAACGCCATTATTATTATAAAACGTCGTAACTTCCTAACTACATGCATTATTCAAAAATTATTCAACAGACAATTTAAAAATTATAAATATTAAATCACATTATTTATAGGTAATTATATTCTCCCCATGTTTTTCGAGAAAGTCTCTTTTTTGTCTCTGATGTATTTATTTTATTACTTTATGTCATAGTCATTTTAACCAGTTAAGTATACTTAAAGCCGTTTTAAGTTTTAGAAAAGGCTGTGAATAATCAAATTTGCATAAAAATTACATACGTCACTATAATGTATAATGTTGATACATAAAACTGACAAACTTTTATTTTTTAAAATCAGATTGCATATAAGCATTCATTTATGCAGTTATTTTAGTCCTCATTTCTTGGTCTGCAATTTTGAATGTTTACAGTGTAGTCTGATGAGCCAAACGAAAGAAGAAAGAAAAACTTTCGGTCGGTAGCTGCAGTATTCTACTTGCGCACTTAACCTTGAAAGTCTCCTTTTATTCGCTCTTCTGGTTTCAAATTACACATACAGTTTTTCTTTGCAAATGCATCTCTCCTCTTCTGGCGTGGTGTTGGTGTATTAGTATAATAAGTAAACAACGTAGGTGCATCGTTGTTACATTATCCCTCTAAATATTTTTTTGATGTGCCATTCTACCACTTTGCTTTAACTCAAGTGCAAAAAATATGCAAAATGATACATATAAATGCTTACTGTGTGTTCAGGTTTACAATCGTCTATATACAGAATATTACTTAAATTGTATTGGATACACGATACTTATGTTGCGCTATATTCCCGTTGAAGGAAAGATCAAGAAACAAGTCACTCTGGTTTTAAAGTCCTTTTTTTACGTTTTCTTCCTGCATGACAAATGACATCGACCGCAAGAGATATATAGACAGATCGAAAAGATTTTTAAGCACACCCAAACTGAAAAATGATAGGTATTTATTCATAGACTCGCATCATAAAAACACTCGCTCCATTCTATCCTATCATATTTAATGTTTATAAATCGCTATAATGTTAACCTTTAGTTCCTTAGGTATTAAATTGTACTTCTACCACCTATATTAGTGGGAACATAAACTGCCATAAGTATTAGCCATGGTTTTCAGCACATTGTGCATGCAACTCAATGCGCTTTTAAAAGTGTTAACCGTAATGCTTGTTAACAACTGCACAGTATTTGTTGTTTACATTTTATATAACATGTATAGTCTTAGGGTCCAACGGGGTGTCAAATGACACATTCAAGATTTATACCATTGATGTACTTATTTTTGAGGAATCAAAGAGTTAAGGCCAATAGTCTGGGGCCAAGACTCGTTCTTATCTGACCTGACTTGCACATTAGTCAACTAAATTGCACATTATTAAACTCGATTTAGCAAAAAATAGTATTGTATAGGTTAGTTACGTTGTAAAAGACAGCAATGCAACATTTTGTAAAGTCCTTCTACAGACTGAAACGTAAAAGCTTTTATTCTGGGCGATGTCCATGATTGGAGGATACAAAACAAAACGCAGTAAGAGATTGCATTGTATTTATCAGCATGTTTATCTGTATTGCGAGAAAATGTGGTTTACGTGAATACCTAAATGTACAGTTGTTCAACACCTCTCCCACTTCCCACGTTCATTGTTTATGGTTTTGGTTGAGGGTTTTAGTGTTGTAGTAAAAAAGCAGGAAGATATGTATGTCATTTTCATTGAATAAGTTTGAAAAAATAATGCAACGTTTTCCCTAACATCTAATAAGCATAATAGTATATGGTACCGCACATCATGAGGCACGTCAACTTGTTTTCCAATATTTCGATTTTTCTGGTGGCTAACTTACAAGTAATTTCTAAAAAATTTTGCAGACAATGCTTTCGTCGCTGTTAAATCGTATTTAGAGATACACATCTCATTATCATTATGACAAATACGCACATTTGTATAATCGGTTATGAAAATAATTGCTGTTCCTAATTAAAGCTTTCTGAGCGTGATGTAGTTGTCTCTGGTGGACCTCCAACTCTCTTACCAATTTGTGGCTATCGCATTGTTTCTGAAATATTTTAATAGTACATAATGTAAAATTGAAGGCTAAAACTAATAATTATATAAACATGATTCATCATGATAAATTTTTAGAGTTAACAACTTTTATATTAACTGCGAATCTGTTTAAAAATAGTTTCCTGTGAATTCTAGATTCTGCCTCCTCGTTGCTCACATATCTCTCAAGCATTGTATACAAGATCAAGTAGCTACACAGTCTTCTTGATATTAGCGAAACAGGTATAGTAGTAAAGTCATATTAGTGGTAATAGGATTTCATTATAGAAAAAACAGAGTATTGACATCGGACGCAAACACAAGGTTCATGTGTAGTGCAACTAATCAAAAATAATTTAGGCATAGTAATTTGTGAATGAATGGTTGTACCCATCATTATATAACATATTACTTTTCAAATTAAGAATGGAAAGCACACGTCGCGTCGACAAGCTGGTGGTACGCTTCTTGAACCGTAGTAAAAATTGAGGTTTTTGGTGACAAGTGACAGCCACACACGCATAAACAATTAATTGTAATGGCATATGAAGAACACGATGGCAGCTTTCATACGTTGATGAAGGTGATACCTTCATCGAAATTATGATACCGTATACAATGTGATATGATACTTCAAGTTTAACTTAACTGACCTTCGAATCCAGAAAAAATCACGGTTAGGCATACTAATACATACTACTACCGACTGTTTCTGCGGTCGTGATCTAAATTATTAGACATCTTGTTAAAAAATTATGTTCTTACGTTATACTGTCGGTCACTTGCTGATTAGAACCAGTAACTAGAAGTAATTATTATTTATAGTAAGTAAAATAATTAGATTTGATATATTTGGTTCGAATAACAAAAATATATCGTCTTTTGATTTGTAGTTAAAAGTCGATATATGCCAGATTTCCTAAATAAAAACCCACATAAATATATATGCATAATTTGTATTGCTACCATATAATTGTTCTGTAAAATTCAGCACTGCAGCTTCCTCAAATGACAAAGGAATTGCTTTTTGTAATATCAATTTGGACGTGGCATTTGAAACTTCACAGTCAGCAATGTCGATGTGTGAAATGATACCATTTATTGGTGATTTTAAAACTCTCAACTTTGAAGAGAGCTGCAAGTATCCTTGAAATTGTTTACGACATACTATTAGGTTGATTTTCCTTTAGACAATTTGCCACAACTTTTATCTTTCTGCAAACCCCAATAATTGCAAGGTTTTGTATCTTTTATTTCTATCTGTAATCTGTATGTTCAAATTCTCCATAAAGCTCCTTCAGAACAAATTGATTACTGATTACGCTAATTAGGAACAAATTGGTTCCAAACTATTTCCGGAAAGCTTTTACACACTTGGCATAGTCGGACATTTACACAAACGAGTACCAAGTTGTCAGCTTATTTAAACGAAATATTATTACAGGTTTTCTAATATATTACAGAATTTTAACCACTATTTATTGTGCTTGCAAATTTAAAAATAATGAAGGTAGAAAATGCAGTGACAGAAAATAGTGCAGAAATATTTTGCAGATACTCTGTTTGATAAAAAAAATATGTTCTTATGTACATAAAAATAATTGAATATGAAACGCCACAGTCAGAAACAATTTCATGCTTGCTTAAAAACGAAACTCAAAGTCACGGTTATTCAGCAGCAGCACTAATGGAGGAGTACATAATTTAATGTGATTTTTCTTTTCGATGACTTTCAGGGTTACGCACATTATTGTCAAGAACGTCATCAAGTTTTGCATCAGCGAAGAAGATAAAGAATCGATTTTGCTCATCATCTTCATCACCACTGCTGTAGCCGCAACGACACAAAGATCCTATTTTCATTCTACTACTAGGCGTTCCGTCAACGTTGCCTTGCGTCGTACAAGTGTCATCCTAAAACAGATGAATGACTCAATCTTTTATTCCCTGGCCTTAAAACAGAAGAGTAGCAGTAGCAAAGCCTAGAAGCGTTTTTCTCGTCACCAGCAGCAATGTATAGAACTGTCATCGCGGTTTATGAATGAAGGTACTTCCTATAACTTAATTGTGGTAATCATTTTGATGCTAATGTGGGAACTGATGCTCTATGGTTCTGGTGACAAATGTATGATCTACAAGAAATTCACAACGCTCTTTTGTTCTAAATAATTTATTACCAAGCCTATAGAAGTAAATACGTCTTAGACTTTGCAAGCATGTCTGCCTGCTTACAATAGTTTTGTTGTGGAGTTGTTAATCTTCATATTATCATTAACAACATGATCATCAGTTTACAAACATGCGTCAACCACAAAAAAACTTATCAACCAGCTACTGCTAGTGCAGCGATTGACCACATACCAATGTCAATGTGTTTATAGCTTAACTCTTATTACCGATTGTGAAAAACGTAATTTATGTATTTCGCTTTGCAGATCACAGAACACCGCCACATGAGGGTCTGACTAGGATCTTCCAAACAATCTTCTAATTGGTGCAACTACGCATCCCTAAGGATTGCACAAGGTCATGAATTGAGTAGAATCAGCAAGAGGTAGTCTATCAATCTAGAGAAGTTGTCCAGATTATACTGATCCAGACATTCCAGACATCAACAACTAAGGTTTATGGAAGTGTAGGTGTCATGAAACTGATTGCTAGAAAGAAACCTTTTGAAATATACTCGAGATATCGTGTGATATGTAAAATCTTATCCACTGTGGATTGGAAGCGTAGTAGCGCTTACGTGAGCTGAATTGCACGTGGAGCGTGGGCGTTATTTTTCAAAAGAAACGACATTTGGTCGTGTACTACGAAACGTATTACGTTTTTTATGTCCTAGAGGCATAATGATAACGAAAGTAAGTATTCCAATGACAATTTTTAGTGGTTCTTGAAACCCGCGGACGTTTCCAAGTTCGTGTTTTTATTTCTGTGAAGAAGCAAAAGAGCAAATCTCGGGGATTGCTCTCTGCAACAGCACAAAAGAGTGCGCAATGGCAAGTCGTACAGACGTCTCTGACCTCCTCTCCTCGTGTAGATGGTCCGAAGAGGGATCATATCTTGGCGAAATAGCCAAAACCGGTTTTCCAGTAATAGCTAAAGTAAGTCGTGGCCAGTACCAGAATATTGGTCAACCCTCATTTTCGAACCCATCCTTGGTGTCCCATGTGCTGCTCGTCTCTGCTGGAAAAAAGCTCAGCATTGCTGCTCAATGTGTCAAGTTCAAAAATGCACGTCAACGTGTTGTTCCCTACGGACCAACACTATCTATTCCTCAAGATTTTGTGGGTCACTTTGAAATATTGAGTGAAGATGGACGAGCTGTGCCATGTATACAGACGGTTTCTGCGCTAACCCGAAAATTTCCGGATGCATGCCTGGTTCGAGAAGCAATGAAGGTTTATAAACCAGATGCCAAGTCCGCCGTAGTGATTCCATCTCAACTTGCAAGTCATCAGCATCCAACAAAACTGTCTGGAGAATCGCCGGATACCAGTATTACTAGTTTACACGGAGTTATTCAACCCAGCTACAAAATATCCGATAAAACAAGGCTAATTCAGCCTGGGGAAATCTTGGTACTCGTTGGTGAGGTGAGCGTGCCCACGGGAAAGAAGGTGTCCAGATACCTAAGATGCTTTGACTCCAAAGGCCAAACCGTGTATTTGAACTCAGCTCAAAAGGGAAAATTCAGCCCATTAGCAAGACAAGACAGTATTAGCGGTGTTCATACAACCAAGTAAGTGTTGCTTTTGTGCCAACGTAATCATCATTAAAAATACCGTAATATAATATGCAGTCATCTATCATATCAGCGGAAAGAATAGGCGCAGTGTCATAAAAAATTTAAAAATTGACGTTTCTTTGGGCAAAGTTAAAACTTTTGGCATAAATTTCCTCGCACAGTTGAGGTTCACGTCCTTTTTTGCGGAAAAAGAATTTTGACTTGTAAAGGTGTTGAACGATTTATTTTTAATGAAACCGTTTTCCACGTTTCCGTGATAGACTTGGCGATTCTATTGTGATGATAATAAAACACCTCTGTTGTTGCAAAGAACAGCATGAGGGCATAAAAGATGGAAAATGACAGAGGATAAATATTTTGCATGCTTAGGAAAGCAAACCTATAAAGCCTGGTAAAGAAAGATCTTTAAAAGTCGCGTACACTATTGTATTGCGGTTACGGAACGTCGTCATACAGCACTCCTTTTGAAACTCATACAAGCAAGGTTAAAAGCCGCCTCATGAGCAATACGTCATGCAAATGGCAAACGAAACTCAAAGGAAAAAAGAATCTCAAATATCAGCAATTATGTTTGCTAGTCCTTTATACCTAAGCGTTATACAAAGTACCAAGCTTTACCTTATGCCTTCTTTTATTAACTTAGTTTCGGCGTATATCTTTAAATATTTAAGGTTAGGGCCATGTAATGCATAGCGGATAATACAAATAAGCGCATGTAATGTAGGTACGAAGAGAAGAGAATGCATTTTGATGGCGCATAGTATCTCGTCCCAAACCGTATGCTGCATTAAAGAAAGTCAAGTTTTTGTTATTTTTCACCCGTTTTGTTGAATCATGGTTATTAGGTTATGAGGGGCTTATGAAAATGTAGGAATAAGCTTATCAAAAGATTTCTTTTTGAATTTGAATAGGGCTTTTAGAGAATATATTACGCACTGGGCCACAATAATAAAGGAATAAAATTTATGGAAAACGTGATCATCTCTTTGAGTTATAGATATTTACAGCATCGGTTTATTATATTCAGCAGCCTTTTCCTTCTTTCATTTGCAAGCAAACCCACAATCTGAAAATGTCATGTCAAAAGAAGAAGCACTTACAACTTAAGATTTTATTCGAGGGCATGTAAAAGAAAAGGAAATAAAATTGGACTCATTTTATATCTAGCAGATTTTGTATAGCATTATTATTCGATACTACTTTTTATGAGGTCGTCGTCTTAAGAATGTACCGTGGCTGCAATAAATAGTGTAGGCATACTACAACACACAAAAATCCTCTATTAAAATTATTCTTATACTTTTAAATACACTTAACTGTTCTACTTGTATAGTTTACAAAAACTTGCTAATTTCAGTCATATGCATGAAAACATTCCCTGCCCGTTTCTATCTGTGTCCAGATTAGGAGATGGGAATGGAAAGAACAAGACCCTGTCTAATAAAAGCCAATTAAGTAGCTGTGAAATTCCAAATTCGGAGGAATCGCGCAGAGGTCTTCTGATTAGCATTTTCTAAGTTAGAAGATTTAAAAAATCAATTGAATACGTGGTGTAATAAACAAAGTTGAATAGCATACATATATGGACTTTAGTTATTGATTTTCTCTGTCACGATCATGTTTGAACCATTGACCATCATCAGGTTGACATTACGGATCACAGAATAAATTATCAATCTGGTCAATCACTAAAGATTTTAAAATTGTAATCTAGTAATCAACTTCTGGTTTCCATCAAACGGCATCCATTTGTATTGACCCTCACAGTTGAATCCATTCACATGGATGTTAGTGTTGCCGGTTCCAATGACTATCATTTACAAAAATTTGTAAACATTCTGCCAACACTTATTTCCTTACGAATCATTTGTAGCATCAGGACCTCGATATGAGTTTCATGTTTCAACTTATGCATGCACGCTTGTCGCTATCCTTCAGAAACTGCGTATTAGGTTTTCGTGCAATTTTTATAATAATGCGCTTACGTTGTTATTTGGCATCATTAATATAAGTTTTATTGCTGTATTGTTTTCATACATGATAGGTGCTCTTTTCGATGAGCATTCAGTTCGGAGGTTGTATGTAAAAGAAAATTTGAAATGACTGTTCCGCATAAATGTGCAAAGTAATTTTCCATCGTCACATCTTGTATTTGAATGGTCCGTAATCATCGTTCTAGCCATCTTTAGGCGATGACACAACAATTACGCGTTGTAATTCATATGAATTTAGTTTTCATGCTGTGCGGTAATAGTTTTTCATTTTTGGAGGCATAAGTAAGGTCAATTATCTAAGGTAGGAAATTTACTTGGAGTGTATATCTGTGTAATGACAACTTTCTTTCCATTTTTCAGAAATATTTTAACCAAGAGATTGCCGTTAATGGTCCGATTAGTGGATGGGAAGCCACCAATCATGCCGACTGCCAAAACATCACCATTTAAATTTGTTCCAGAACTTCGTCTTTTTAGTACGATCCAAGAAGAGCTCATTTTTGCAATGCCCCTAAGTCAGGTATGATGAGTGAAAGCTCGTGAGGTAGAAACAAAAGCTGGTAACGGGTAAAATCCAAACAGTTTCTTTCTGCCTGAAAATTTTGATTTCTTAATAAATGTTTATATTATCATGCATAAATGTTTCAAAGACTTCCCAATTGATAAATGTGAAAATCCTTAAATCTTTAAAACATTGCCAATGCTTATGAATAATGATACAAATGACGAATTCGTTTTAGAACTGGAAAGACAACCAGACATTGGTCCCGCTGCCCCTCACTGTGCCACTGAAATTCCAAGTTTGCCGGAACATGGTTGAAGTTGAACATAAGAAAGAGTTTTCAAGAGTACATGAAAAAGTCAAGATGCTCGTTGACGGTTCCAGAAACTTGATACAGGTAAAATATAACATTGACAAATAAAGAAACTAAGAGCAGTTTATGAGCAATATTGCAAAACAAAATACGAAAATTGAATGAAAAAAATGATCTATGCTCTGCGGTAAAAATTTCTTCAAGTTGGATTATTGACTCTGAAAGCGGATTTTGTACTTCATTGTCATCACTCATCATTGGAATTTTGATGTATTTTAGATTTACGACATTAATCTTAAAAAGGAACTACGGTTTGATGGAAGACAATGGAAGGCCTACGCACCTCCCCTTTTTCTCACACCATCAACACCCAACAGCGATCCCATTATTCCGGAGATTAGCCAAAACAGCAACAGTTCAAATTCAAATCAAACTGAGAACAATAGTGCACAGCAGGATAAAACTGGCTCTGTTTCGAACACCACTTATGACGAAATTCCTGATGCTCAAGATTACGAGGATATTGATGAAATTTACGATTATGTCCGCGGGATCAAACCTCCGCCTACCAGAGCTGCATCGGGTCATAATGCGGACAGTGGAAACAAAGTAATCAGCACGAGCAACGAACGAAGCACGAAAGAAACTCCACTCCAACTCGACTGTAACAAAGCTTCGCAATATCAGAAAAACAAAGCTAGTAGTGGCCACAATAAGCTCTCCCATCTTAATAATAGCAAAAACAATGGTAGAGCTTCGGCACATCATCCTAATCATCATATTCACAATTTAGCCAATCATGATAAATTGTCAGGAGTTCCTACGAGCCCAACTACGATCGTGACGATTACTACTCCACCAGGTCATAATGAGCCAGACTTGATTGTTGGCAGCGTGCCGCCTCCCCCAGTGCCAAAACATCGCGTGCCTTATGGTAGATTACTATCTAGTAAATCTCTGGACCGTCTTGATGCTTCTGACTCGGAGTATGACGAACCGCCACCCCCGCCACCAATTGAAACAATACCCTCCAAGCAAAATATGTTCTTTCTCAACCCACCCGGAGGAGTTAGTGTTAGCGTGAGCAACAAAAACTCAAAGAACTTGATAAAGTCCGACTTGGATAATTTCAGAGGGGATAAAGAGACTGGACTAACCAACGAAATTCACAACAATGGTGGCAGTGTTCAGATTCAGATTCGAAGTACTGACGCAAATTCACAAGCTCAGAAGCTGAAGTGCAACAATACAGCTCAGTATGGGTATTCATCCAACTCAAGCGGTAATGCTGCCATGATAATCACATCAAGTTGTGCAGCCAGAGATAATGTTACGCACACCCACAATACAAGTCACGGTCACCACTCCCACCACAACTCTTATCCGTACAGCTTGGGCTCAACGGGGAACTCAATAAATACCACTCCAACTAACACCAGTGGCTCGGGTGGTTCTTATGGGAGTTCGTCGAGCGGAGATAAAAAAGGGAAGCCAAAACAGCATCTTTACGTGAAACACAATAGTAGCAATAGCTCATCTAATCCAAATCACTGCAGCTCCCCTCTCGGTGCCGGTGGCTTGCTCACCGCAGATCTGAATGGTAAAGGTTTGAGTGGGAGTCCCGCAAATCGAATTGTCTTTCGGAGATCGCCCATCTTTGACTGTAGATATAAATCGATGAATGACCTAAATAGAAACAGTTTAGAATCCGGGGTTTCAGCTACTGGGGGAGTGGGTGCATGCTCACAGCGCCATCGATGCTTTCCCCACAGTAGCAGTCACGGATTTAATGTGAGCGTCAGTAATATCAACAGCATCAGAGACAGTAGCCCAGCAGGACTTAACCTAAACCTGAATTTACTGAATCTGAACATGAATCTTAAGGCCAGTGCTAAAGGAAAGGGAATATTTAGACCAAAGTCACTAACTAATCTTGTTTTCAACGATGACGCATATCATGGAGGGAATGGTAACAGTTTTGGTGGTGGGGGAGGAGGTGGTGCTCTGGTAGGAGGGGTAAAGAAGAAGCTTACCGACATGGTTGTGCCGAGTCATCACCACGCTGCTCACACACCTCCGCCACCTCCAGTGGAAATTCTACAAAAGGTACCCTTGAAATGCAGTCAACGAACGAGAAAAACCTCAACTCCTCAAACTCCAACAATGTATTTGTAGTTTAGATACATAACAGGAATGCAAAAAAATGTCAACAACGCTGTTTGCAAACTTTTATGTACATGATTCCTATCCTATTGCTCTACTCTACACTTGTTGGAATTATGAGAAGTTACAAGATAAGGTAGCAGGAAGCAGTAAAATTATAATTTAATGAATACCAAGAAGACTGATGACTTCTGCTTATCGTAAATAAATAAAAGAAAAATACTTGTATTTAACTTAAGTAATTCCGGTATTAATGGGTTAATATTGTTCGACCCAGTACAATCCAGAACCACACAAATGTATGCTTTAACATCAATTTTGGTAAAATCACAGGTACATTTAGTATGCTCCTTCACAGAGACCGAAGTAGTAGTGTACAAGTACTGTGAAACGGTTAGTCTTGAACAAGGAAATTGCTAGCAGTAAAATCAACGCATTATTTATACATAGTAAAATGAAGTCACATCTTACACGCCATATTATTTACTTGTTTTATAACGTTATATTGTTCTTTCCTGCTTTCGCTACGGAAGTTATTAACAGTTCCAGAGTCTTGTTTATTTCCTCCAATTCAACGACAATACTAAATGAGAAAATTTAATTGATATATTGCCTCTCGGATTGGATATATTTGGAAACAAATCCCCAAGGAACGTACGAACTATGAAATAATCCCCAACATAAAAACATTTCACATTATAGTACATATTAATTACGAAAGTGCGTTATTGTTCCAGTTGAAATTATCCAATTCGGATTTTAAAATGTATATTATTTGTCCTGATATAAATATCATAATATTATCCTGTAACATAATTATTACATATTATTGTTCTGTTTTATGACATGCCTAACGTAACGTTGTGCGTGAGTCTTGTTAAAGATAGTCTTTAGTTTTCTTACGTGAGTAAAATAAAAATGTACATTTTCTAAAAAAAACTAAAAACTTCGAAAATCCAAGTAGCTAAAATCAAAATCTTGCATCCTCCTTAATGTAGCACTAATTCATAGCAATCAATGATTCTTTCGCGTCTTTGTCGCATCATGGCTTATGTCAGCATCGCATCGCTCCAGTTTTCAACTACCGCCATCTACAACCTGCATCTTAACCACGTTGCATGTTGCATTCTTGCATCAGTCAGTATCTAAAGCCATCGCTAGGGACCATGTCATGTACAGAAATAGGCATGAAAGTACACATGTTTCGCTACTCGTCGTCGTCATAAAATCCAAGCAAAGTATGTAAACAAGTCTGAGCCTGAGTGAGCGACCACTTTTCTTCTTCGAAGGATGTAAACACAAGTGGTATGTACGGTAAGAAAAGAGTGGTATGCAAATGCAAGGTTGGTGCTAGTGGGATGATGAATGGCAATAGTATTTCCGTGTTGGTGTCCCTTCGCTTAAATCTTTAACTTTGCTGCGACATTAATTTATTGTCACCTTTTGCGAAAGTTTCTTCAAAGTTTCCACTTTAGCAGCATTAAATCTGACGGACAGGTGCTTGGGAAAACACTGCCCTGACACGAGAGTTCAGTGAATATTTTTTGCAGTTGTGGCGAGAGCTATTCCTTATCAGCTGACGACTTGTGCATTGTCTGAAGTCGCCTGCTGTCGCAAGACTATTTCAGTTGGAAATTTAGAAGGATTGAACTAATGAAAATGGGAACGTTAGGTTAATGAGTAGAATGATAACCCTTTGTTGATTTGTAGTGATATTTAAAAACGTGCGAGTGACAGTGATGAGTCATATCAAACGACACAAGAGGAAACTTGCACTTATCAAGAAGTTTCGTAAAGATTAAGAAGGTAGGTTATTAGAAGCGTAATTTCATTAAATACTGTACAATTTGCTTATTTAGTTCCAACTTCCAAGGTCCGATGCGATGCCACGACTCTAAATTCTAAACATTAAAAACACCTTTTACACCTGTCACCTGTGCTGCACGTCCTTGACTTGACATGTCTTTGACTCTTAGATTGTAAGCATGTTCGATGTTAGCCCGTTGTTATAACGGAAATCAGTCTCCGTGCCAGGTTTCGGAGTAGTTGTCAAGTCAGTTTTTATTCAGTTATTGCGATTACGTAAAAAAATTAATTGTTATAAAACCAGTGGCCTATTATGTCATAGATGAGAACCAAACATTAAAACCAACCTAAAACTTATTTCTTTGTTCGTGACTACTTTTATTACAAAGCTTTTATTTGCCAAGCTAACTGTGCATTTTGTTGTCCTTCAGATTTTGGACGATAATTTATCAAGACCAGAACAGAATCCTCCGTTTAGTCTAGGAATCATGGCGGGCCTGCCAGAAGGTGGAACCGTGAGGGACCCTGCCGATGTTCATGGATCTGAGTTAGAATCAGGTGGTGCTGGTGACACGAGTCAGGAGCTTGAGGATATGGAATGCCCGATTTGCTTGCAGCAATGTGTACACCCCGTGGAATTACCCTGTCGTCACGTGTTTTGTTTCTTGTGTATAAAAGGAGTTGCAATGCAAGGGCCGAATAGCAAATGTGCCATATGCCGAGCCCAAATTCCATACTCTGTCTTAACCAATCCTCAGCTAAAAGATGTCAGCCAGCTATACAAGGAACCAAAGCTAGCAAATGGTTATCAATGGTATTATGAGTCCAGAGGTGGAGGTATGTATAGAATACTAATTTGTAATTGTTTGTGTACTGCGTACTAGTGTTTAACAATTGAAATGTCAAAATTTATAGGATGGTGGCAGTATGACGAAAGGACCATGAATGATCTCGAACGCGAATATTCATCCAACAAGCCCAATTGTCAACTTCTTCTTGCTGGACACCTGTATATTGTAGACTTCACTCAAATGATTCAATACCGTTCAAATAACAGGAGTGTTTTCCGTCGCATCAAAAGAGATGTAAATCTGGAAAAGCGAGGTGTTGCTGGAATTAGGGTAGCAGGAACTGGTGCTGGGACGTCTGGAGCTGCTAACAACACATCACCCCCTCCAGGTCAACAAGGCGCAGGAGTTACTACCCGACGACGACGAGGAAACCCTCCCGCACCAATTGCCCCCCAACCCCCACCTACATCAAGCAACAGTCACGCACCTGCATTATTTAGTAACAATCCACCCCCTTCTTCAACAAGACCCCCTAATGTGTCAAATCCAAGTGCAAGTAGTGTTGGGTTACCTAACGTTAACGATGTAGTCATTTCTGACAGTGATGACGATTCAATCGATGAAGACGAAGACTACGACTCCGACTACTCTGATGCTGACGATGATATGGAGCTGGGAGAAGAGGAAGAAGCTCTGATTGGTGACGACAGCGATGAGAGAGAGACTGAAGATGAAGAAGATTACGAGGCACGGGATGGTGCTCGTGCGCCAACTAGACGATCCGATCGTTCCAACTCCAGTAACAATCAAACGCCTCCCCCGCCTTCTGGGGCAGGAGTCGCGAACGGTTCCTCGAGTCGAACCTATAGCCCAAATTCTAATGGTCGTGGTAGTCGTAGTGCACGCAGTGGTCGTAGTAGTGGGGGTGGAAGGAGCAGCAACGGAACCAACGGAGCATCAAGTCGAAGCGGTGCAGCTGGATTATCCGAACCGTTGTCTCCTGTGTTAGCGCCACAAGCACCTGCAAGTTCTAATGTTTTATTTATTACTCATAGATATAACCAAGATGATTTGACCAGAAATAATATTTCAAATAATAATATTTACTTACCACTAGATGATCAGATTATCGGACAGGTTTTAGCTGGGAGCAGCATTACTAATTCTAGTACAGCGGGGACAGTTAAGATTACATTTGAAAGAAATACCCAACGTGGTCGAGAAGAATTTTTGTAAGGTTTTGCTAACATATTCTATGAAGTCGGTACCTGTGAATTATTATCTAAAAGGTTTAACACTACCATGAATAAATTTGAAATTTTTAAAGAAATATTACATCCTTGTATCGTTGTAAATGTTAAAAGTATGTAGCCATTTTAAATATTTATTCCTTCGTGTGTTTCATTTACAATGGTAAAATCAATCCTTCGTTTTACTTTGTCTGTACTGCCAATTAAGGTGAAATTACTATGTGTTATGTAGTGAAATATACCAAAATAGATGTTAGTTAATAATTTAACATACTTATAAACCATATTTTTGAAGAACTATTATGTTTAGATTTGGTGTTCAGTACATGTATGTTTCCTAAGATTAAGTTGAAAAGGCGCATATTGTTAATTATTATGATATTCTTTTAGAGCGTGTAAGCCGAACTGAAAATTGACAATGAGTAAAAAATGCGTCTACTAAGTCAAAACATTATTCTAATTGTGCAGCATTATTATTATTATTCGCAATTGCTTGTTTAGGCGATATGTGAGTATAAACCTTGCTTTTGTAGAAGCCAGTTAGGGGTTGGAATTCTGCAAACCCATTTCGTATTCAGTGTTCCACTCAATTTTCTGGAGTGTCATAGAAATTTCCATGCATAAATTCAAAGAGATTTAGCTGTCGTTGTCTGCCAGAGTTGGGCTTCTTTTAACCACTGTCAACAAAAATCAAAATCAATAGTGCAGTTAGTGTAGTAGTTTCATGATTTTCAAAATTTTCCATTTTTTCATTCATTAATCCAAACTCAAAATTCAAGTGAATATATTGGCCATTGTGGGGTATATTCAAATTCACCATTTCAAAATTTATAGTATAGTATTATAAATCAATCATCAATTATGGATTATGTAAGTTGATCTAGAAAGTTCTGTCAATGTAATCATGTAATGCTTATTTGGAACAAAAACTGGTACAAAAGCGTGAATTTATGTTGCTCCTTATTAGGAAGAAACGTGTGATATAAGTCCCGACCAGCCCCCTGGTCCAGATAACCCACTACCAGAGTATGGAGAACTTTATATGAAACGCCAGACAAGGAAGGCGAATAACATCAAAACGAATGCTACAGCGTTTGAATCAAAACTTGCGCAAAAGCGGCAAATGTGCCAGGCTGAACCATTGAAACCGCAATGTATCCCGAAAAACATTTTACTACCTTCCAAACCCCTTCCAGAGTTAGCAGGAAGATATTGTTAGTTTATATTTTAATGGCACAATGTTTCAAGCATGCTTTTTGATATTAGATATGATTTACATTATAATATACGGTACTTGTATAAGTTTATAAAGCATTTAAGCTAACATAATTGTTTCCTGTACGATAGTGGAGGCCGATGCACCTAATCCGTCTTCAACGGCAAATAAATTTTTGAAAAGCGTGAGGGTAGCAAAAGGCAAAATCGAGTTCCCCGGCTGGTTGATAGAACTCACAAATCCACAGGTAGTTTATCTAGAAGTAGAAATAGAGTAATAAGAATTCACAATTTTGATTCAATGTTATAATGTAATGCTTCAGCTTCAAAGCGTTGTCGACGCCAGGGATCTGTTGACATCGGGCAAACCATTATGCGAGCTACTAGATCCATTTTATCAAGCTATCATGGGACTGGATAGTGGCATTTCGTTTTCAGAAGTCAAAGAAATCATGAAACGTGTGCCTATTACTTCCAAGGGCTGGTCCTTCTCTCATTTCATGTTTGTCGCTGGAAACCCATCGTATGCCAAGAAGAAAGGGGTACTTCAAGGTAGAATTTACTAGCTATTAGGCTATGAGAAATTTCAGTCATATTGAAGCATGAAAGTGTTATCGAGGAATAAATGGATGCATCATTGTATCTTTGTATATGAAGACCCTTTCTTGTTGGATGGGGCGGAGTGTGCACAACAGCAAAATGAAGAAGCCACGCCTAGTAACTCAAAGTCAAAAGTGCAAAGCAGGAGCAAAGCCAGAAAGGAAGTAATCGACAGACTGTATCAGCTTCCGAAGGTGACGAAGGACGACTGGCCTCCTAAGCAGGATAAGCAAGCCTCTGGAGACGAACCTGGAGGATTCAGTATGAGAGAAAAGCTTTTTTATTCGGGACTTCTTTATTGCGAAATGTATGACACCATGCAGGAAGTTGAAAAATTATATGTTGGTGGAAGAAACATTCCTGAACCTAAAGATAGACTTCTCAGGAGACAGCAACAAACGGGATTTGGAGCTTCCGATATTGGAACCAGAAGTAACATAAAATATATTTCACATTTTAAAGATTATGTGTACTCGAACTAAAAGTTGAATAAATTTTTATTGTATAGAATTGGGATTTGCTGAATGGGATCGCCCATTACCCCCATTGCCAAAAATATCTCCGTACATCACCGACTTTCCCGTCGTTGGGATAAGAAAGAAGATTGTAAAACCAAGTGGAAAAACTTATATGTACAGAAGATCCATAACTGGAGTGAATCCTCTTTACCTGGCAATAAAGGCTCCTCAAAAAGCCAAATCACCCATTAAAGTTTTGGCGAACGGGTCCCGCGTTAGAGTACGAAACAATATGCGAAGCGAATTCATGCATTAATCAGGAAATCATTGTTAATGAATAATGTTTTACGTAGGGTATACTGGACTTATTGGCATCACAAGGCAATTGTCTTGCGCTACTTCCAAATGTCATGACCATTTTTCATCTTAGTGATACACTACTGCAAAAAATGGAGGATGTACGACCAGAGGGTTGGCGAAAACCTCAAAGTAAAAACAAAATGCTCATATACCCTTTTAGTCTAAACTGTAATTTTGGTGCTTATTAAAGTGTTTCAATAATATCTTAAGGAATCTATCACGGCAATGAAAACCAATGGATCTCAAAGCTGGCAAAAAACCTTTTTAGACCTCATGGTAGGTATTTAAATAGCAGTTTCGATGTACCTAGGGGTTTAAAAAAGTTGATTTCTACTACTAATTTCAACTCATATTTTCACTTTATACAGGTTTACCACCGCAAATAGCCAAAATTCCGCAGCTTATAACATTTAGTGATGGATTGAAACTTAGGGAAATTTGTAAGCAGGTTCGGGAGCAACATTGGTCGTATATATGTATAAGAAAGGTAAAACTCAAGAAATTCTACACTAACACTCATTTCGCATTTATCAAGACAATTTGTATCTAAGTCTTTCCTCTGGTCTGTAGACACAATTTCGACAAAGCATTTGGCCCTTGATGCATGTGGATAGGATACCATGTGGAAACCTGAGAGAAAGTTTCATATACTCATTTCAAACGCTGCTGCCACCAAAGTCACAGTTGCCACTTTTGCGAGCTGATGCAATGCCTTGGTAGAGGACTATCCACGTTTTACCACCAATTATTTCAGAGAAATCTCAGAAGTATCAAAATTATTTGTAATAAAAACTTTCACTTCATTAAAAAGAAGGCTGGATGAGAACAAAATTTTCATAACGAATAAGAGTAAAACAATGGCTTATATAATATCACATAGTAAGTACTTTTTATTAACGTATTTACTACTTTGACTATAATTTCATTTGATTGATATTTATAATATGGGCAACGATTGCTAAACTAATTTATGATTGAAACACTAAACTTGACTTTACCTTTGAAATAAGAATATAACGTAATAAGAATCTTTATGCTGCTACCAAACTACACACATGCGGATATGATACACCTTACATATTACAGAATGTTTTCACGTTTGATGAAAGTTACAATATTGGGATGTAGTTGTCAATCTTTGCCCGGTGCCGCTGGGCTATACATTCAGCGATCCACACAATATTTCTGCATTCCTGTTCCTTTAGTTTCAAGTATGCGTAAAATACCCCAAAATGGTACTGCCTCAAAAATGCATTAACATTTAACTTGACCTAGAATTTAAAAAACGAGCAGTTAGTTTTCTTGCTATTCAAGTTATTTCCATCCATTATCATTCTGAAGATGTTACATCAAATTTTCCTATTGTGTACCTCGTATTCAAAGAATCTGTCTTCCAAGGTTTTCTCCTCGGGATTGTTTCCAGTTGTAGCAAATAACTGCTGGTACTCAGCATAGTACTCAGCAACACTTCTGACCTGTTCGTAATCGTCAGCTCTAGCCAAGGCTGCCAAGCCATCTGGATACAATTTTCCGCATTTTGGAAATAATCTAGCACGGTCTTCCTTTGACAGTTCGGTGTCAAAAGAGTTGATGGTAATGATGAGTGCCCGTCTGTCTGCTTCAAACTACCACACGCACATTAGAATAAAATTTTCATAATTAGTACGCACACCACACCCACAACCGAAGGTCAAGTAGGAATAGGTACTATATTAGTACTTACAGCCAAAATTTCGCACATGACATCTGCAGTTTCTCCCCCCATTTCCTTGCAAAAGTCATAGAATGCTTCCAAGTAAGCTTTGTACAAGGTGTTTCGGATCAACTCCACATTCATTTCATCCAAATCAGCTTCGCTAATACAGTCCTGGAAAAATGGTGCTGAATACACAAAGAGAATGAACCAATACATAACTAATTGAGTATAGATACTAGAAGGTTATAATTTTTAATCATTTAGGAAAGGGTACCTAATGGTGTATCAACCAGCACTGCATTATAGAGTTCAGCTGGGGTAGTTGCAATATGAATGGCTTCCATTTGTTCAAAGGAGCCAAGAGGGTGACATTTTGGCAACAATTCCTGTAAGGGTCTCTGATGGAGTGCTCCAGTAATCAGAAGCACAATATTGTCGATCATATAACTGTACCTGAGAAGATAAACAATAATTATTGATTAATCAATACATTATAACGATCGTGGTGAAGGTAAGGTGATTCAATTTTGGAGTAAAAAATTCATATAAATCTTACGTGATAAAATCCATGAATGTAGATAGTGGTTCCACGGCACAATTTCGCATGTGCACAAACTCATTCACCAGCTTTTCCCGAAGCTTATCATCCAACGTGGAGACAGACAAAGGGCTTGGCTCGTTTGCCAAAAAGTTGCCATAATCCGTTCCTGCCAGATGAAGCTTCAAATCTGAATAAAAAAGAAAACGAAATTAGAATCCTAAACTATTATCCCTGTATAACATTGTTCATCCAAATTATCTGTGTACATTACCTTCCAAGGTCTCACATTGAACCAGATTCAGGTAATCATTCTGAGAAAGAATTCCTGTTTTGAAGCCCCTGCAAAGACCCTCCAAGTAGCCGCTATCAATGTTGAACATGCAACCCTTCATTATGTGGACCCAATTAAAATCTGGCGTTTCCCACTTTCACTAAAATACTTTTATCTGCCTTTATACTAGGCTATGTAATAATTATGAATCCTGGAAAAAGGAAACAGGAAATTCAGAAACAATCCGAACCAGTTTCCAACACAAAACCAAATTTTCACATGGGCTGACAATAGATTCCTGGGCGTAGTTTATAACAATATGCAGAAATATAAATAATCTGGTTTAATTACAAAGGAATTCTAAATGCTCGTGTCTTTACAGAGGCTAAAACGAATGCAATCTTTAAACTTTTTGGTGGATTAATTAACAACCCCACCCTCATAGCACACAAAAACTGATTTTAGCCAAATGTTCTGTGCAGCTGAATACTACAACTTCATCCATACATATGCACAAGCTGACTAGGTATATCGTAGCAGGTTGGTTGGTTGTAGAGTCACAGTCACAGGTACATTCATAAATACACTTTCTATCTACCAGAATGGGCTATATTAACTATCAATGAGAATACTGAATACACCCTATATTCGACTAAACCCCACCGTAATACAGTAAACCGTCTACTGCTACCAAATGACTTGCCAGAATAACTACGAGATGGGAAGATGGGATGGATGGAAGAGTTAGGTACTTACCTTATGGAAACGAAAAGAGCAATGCTCGTCTGTGCATTATTTTTCGAACATCTGCACAGATTACTTTTTCTCTTTTATTCCATACTGAACGGTTTCCAGTGTTTAACTTGTTAGGTAAATAATCGGTATGTGTTTTGATACACATAGCCTAACCGTGCTAATATTATTTGGTATAGACTATAAAAACGACAAAGACTTAAGCATATATACTTGACCAGTATTATCCCAGTTAGCTCATACCTCCTCTTCCTTACAAATAATGATTAAAAATGGAATACTAGATTTAGATGTAACTGCTAAGCGATCCCGGTTGAAACTGAAATATTAGTTAATGATGCATGGAAAGAAGATTTTGATTGTCATAATATTATCGAATTTGCTAAAGCAAAAACCTAGTTTGATGGTTTGATAAAATTGGGGCAATATGAAACAAGAATGAGGTAGGGCGTTGAAATGGAAGCTGGTTGTGTGAGTACACTAATAATTAGTAATTTTTACACGTACAGGAAACTTTTTGAGGTTTACGCTTTATTTTCATTAATTTTGAACGCAAGTAGCAATCAGTTTTAAATTAAGGTAGACACGAGACGGCACTATTATTTCCAAATGACTTATAATAATTATATGACTTAATATCAGTCGTTATCAACAATATCACTACCTTGATAGGCAAGTTTAATGTTGTGCTGAGCAATCCTACGTTCTTACTTTAACTATCAATACGCTTGAAAACTTAGTCTTATAAAACTATTGGAATAAGCATTGTGTATATTAAATATTTTCCTATAGAATTTAAAGCTGCAAAATATGCACTTTAGCTACCGAAATTAGTTTTGGTTTATATTTTATGATTATGTACGGACAAAAAAGTATAATACATGTTCAAAATCTATTATTTCGCATGTAGTATATACGTACTGTTCTAATTGACGGACTAACGAATCGCCTGTGACATGTGCAAAGGATTGATCATCAACTCAAGTGCTGCATCCTTTAAATTTGCACCTCGCAGATTGGCTTCGTGAAGATCGCTTCCAGTGAGATCGCTTTTCTCCAAGTCAGCTCCTAAAAATTGCATGATGTACATTAGTAAATAGACTTTAAATGATTGCATATTAATTAGGCTACGCTTACAGATACCTGCTAAAATAGCTCCACGTAAGATAGTGGCTTTCAAGTTGGCACCTTTCAAATTTGCAACTCTTAAATTAGCCCCTGTTAGATCTGAATCTTCTAATACCGCGTTCCGTAAGTTAACTCCTTCCATATTAGCATTATTACCTGATGGATCCTACAAGCAACATAATATAAAATATGACATTTCAATTTAAACATTGATTCAATTAGCTAGTTCAAAATACGTACCTGAAAATTGCAGTTAAGGCACTTTGCATTTTCCATGATCGCACCATTAAGTCTTACACCACTCAGTACGGCACAGTTCATTGTAACATCAGTCATATCAGCTCTTTCGAAATTGCAAAAGGAAAGATTACAATACGAAAGCTTGGCGTTTCTCAACTTGGCATATCTAAAACAAGAAGCAATGTTGCAACATTAAAAACATATAAGACGTTGCAGTGGTTTTTTATCATTAAAGTCATTTTCACACTGAATTATTGCTTACTTGAAATTAATGTTTCGCAAATCTAAGTATGACAGATCTGCACAGTTTAAATTGACACCCTGGAATCTAAGAGAATCTTTGTTTGGAGTTGCTATTAAAGCATTTATTACATCTCGCCGTGTTAGTGGCGCTTCATCTCTGGGAATGGTTAACGGTTCCAAAAGCGGAATGCATGACTGAATGTTAAAGAAATACGCTTCTTCCAATACACCTATGGGCACAACAAATATACATTACAAGATGTCAATCCGAATTAAAATATGAATGTGTATGAATAAAATTTACAAAAAACACCTTTTGGGTTAATATCTGGGTCAAGAATCAATGCACCGCTTCGCAGGTAATTCAAAAGTGGACTAAAATAACGAGGATCTCGATCAATAAGATATGCTCCATTAGAATCGATACAGCTAGGATGCAAATTTGAGTTTGGCGAGAACATTCGTGCCAGCATGGACTCAGGGTCGCTGTTTAATAGTGTTGTACGTGACGTATAAAAAAGTTGGCCTCCAACATTGAGCTTGATCCAATCGGTTGAATTTCGTCGTTTGAAATTTCCATCCTCCGTGTCCAAAAAGCTCCCAAAACCATTATCGGATTGACGAGGACAAAAGGGTTCGCCTTTTGAAGCATGAAGAATTTCATCATTCCTGAAGCAACAAAACATAAAAGTCAAAGTTTGCCCTTGTTTGTGCAAATTAGGCAAAGTCAATTTGCTTACCTGATAACCGTAACATCAGATATCACGGCTCCCTTTTCTGTGTAAAGAACTTTAAAGTCTGTACAATGAAATTCCTCACATATTTTGCTCATAAATTCGGACATGGTTGAGAGAATTGGTATGACCCTTCCTTCTGCAGAAGCTCCATTCTCAAATACTGTTACGCGCTGCATGGTTCTATACCGTTTTGATTAATCCTATTTTCGTGGTAAAGATTGAAGGTAATCTAACATCAAAAAGTAGCATCAAGTAGTGATGTCGAAACTTCCAACTTGCTCAGACGAAGTAAAAAGTCGCCATGCTCAAAGGTATGCTCCGAATCAAAATCAACCACCTTTAAAGGCTCATCAAGTGGCACAGAAATTTGCAGTCGTAAAAAATTAGTCCTGAGACAATAAAATATAGAAAATAAATCAATACTCATTCCCACAACTAATATTAATCTATTTTTATGATACATACTTTAACTTGAGAAAGACTAGTACAGATCGAGCATCTTCGTAGCAATTCAACCCAAAAGTTAAATCTGCAGTTGTCTGGCTTTCATTTTGAATTCGTTGCAAGATCCCATCCAGTGCAACTTGAAGTTCGCCCAAACATGAGTCCAGTTCATCTCTGAAAGGATAAATCGAAAGATTTTAATGAACATATGAACAATCCAATGATAATGATTCATAAAGCGATTTGTGTAGCTTTTAATTTACAGCAAATTTTCCGCCTTTCCAAGCTCTTCATAGAAAATACCCTCCACGGAACTTTGCAAGTCAGCGTTATAATTAGTATCAATCCGGTTTAACACAGAAACAGCCTCGTCCCTGCAAAATACAAGTACCAATATTTATAGGTAGTTTGATGCAGGTGTCAAGTGTCAGGTCAGTGTCAAGTAACATCATATATTCAAGCTTACGATTCAAGAATGCTAATTTTCTCCCTGCACAAGCTTAAAGGTCCTGACACAATCTCTTGTAGCTCATTTTGTCTCTGGACAACACTGCTTGACTTCAGCTTTTCCACATACTGCAGGAGAGCACTTCCGACGGATTTCGATGACATTTACACTACCACTAAGAGTATATTCCTAACTTAGAAGTAACCTTATCCTAAGCTGCTGGAGACTTCTCCAAAGCCACCTAATTTGTGTCAAGATTGTCACATACAAATATCGTTATTATATCGCGTCGTCAGCCTTTTAATTTGCTAGGAATGAATAGATGCATTCGACAACTGAAACTGTTAGCAGTGACAAGATAAGCTAAAATACTACACGTCAACTTCAGTATCACCTGCTAAAGTTGTACAATTAATGTTTTAGACGATCAGGCATGAGTCAAGCGAATTACACATGAACACATGCATTGTGTGTAAATACCGTGCATGTTAAATACTTTGCAAGCCTAGTATGCATCTGCATTAGAGCTCTGCTGGATTACAAAACAAACAGAACACCCCAAAAGGCACACAAAGAGGCTGGCGCGTGCAATTTTCTGTCATGTGAAAAGTGAATGGAGAATTGTAAACTGCGGAAACTTAAGTGCACTTGAAGTAAAGTGGAAGTAAAATTGCTATGATATAGGTTTGCATAAAATAACGGCAAATTAGTGCATATCCTTTATAGATAGGCGTAAAAAATCAGTAAACTAAATGACGTGTATTTTCTTTTTTCTTTTAGTTGTGCTGCTGCTGAAATCGGTTTATACTAATCCTGCATGAATGCTAGAGAGATTCCAGAGCTGACCTTACATCCAGTAGCTGTCAATCAATCCATAAGGCGACAAGATGTCTGATCTAGAAAATATCGATGCCAGTACTACATCAGGCGGTGAAGATTCCAAGGAAGAAGTGAAGAGCGAGTTGATGTCATCAGCGTCAGCGTCTTCTAATAAAAGCGAGGAACAGTCTTCATCCTTAGAACTGCAAGGCGAGGCTGGTTCTAGGACAGATAACGGTGATGGGAATGGCTTGAGAATATCCATTGCGGAAGTGAAAATAGAGTTAAATGATGACTTGAAGCAGAAACTTGTCCAAGATTTGAGTTCAATTTGTTCAGTTAATGCTACCGAAGCGCGTCAAATGCTGGAGTCCAATAAATGGAATATGCAGGTAAACAAATGTCCCAGAATACTAAAATACGAAAAAGTAATTATAGGAGGAAAGAGCTTCATTAGTTTTTACAAAGATTCTTTTTGTGATATTTGGAATTGTAGAGGGCTATTGATGCGTTCTTCGACGCCTCGGGCTCGGATTCAGACGACAATGATGACAGCGTAATGATAGTATCGGATGAAGCTGAAAGTCCTAAAGCTAAGAAGGCAACCCCCGAAATGGTAACTTTGGATGATGTCACCAGCCCTCAGACTGATTCCAAGAAGGAGAAAGAAACGGAAATGTAAGATTATACTATATAGATCAATCGATAATGTATTAACCTTTAAACTGCCTGGAAGTTCATTAAAGCTCATGGTTTTTCTTAATTTATCCTAGTGAGAAAACTGGAGCTGGAGCTGAAGGTGCAACCGAAAGTTATTCAAGTTGGGCTCCTGAGAAGTTATCAGTCATGAGTTGGAACCTCGATGGCTTGGATGACAAAAATCTTGAGAAGCGAACTGATGCTGTGATTGAAATCGTTTTAAAGTTAGAAAAGCTAAAGATATTATGAATACCTTGTTTCCGAGCTGATTGTTAATCAGTTTGATTCAATCTTATGCTATTTACAGAGAGAATCACGACATTGTATTTTTCCAAGAACTTTTGCCATACACATTCGACTACATTGCTCGAAAACTGTGTTCGAAATACATGCCGATCCCAGGAACAGAGGACCCCACTTGCGATTATCTTACGGGAACTTTTATTAAATTGAATCATGTGCATTATGAGGATCATTATATTATACCATTTCCCAACACGGGTAAGAGCAAACATTTAGTTTATGATAGTTGGCATGTTTTATTGTATGTTGTGCTAATTGTGGGGTACTTTGGGTCTTACAGCAATGCAGAGAAATCTGTTGGTGACCAAAGTTTTCATTGGGCAAGCCAAAATTGCTTTGTTAAATACACATCTGGAAAGCACTGCTGATTACAGCAAACAAAGACAGGCTCAACTGAAACAGTGTTTTGAACTTGCAAAGTCATTTCCGTCTGATTACAATGTGTTGTTTGGGGGTGACTTGAACTTACGTGATAAGGAGGTCGCTGGCTTGGTGCCATCTGACATATCTGACCTGTGGATTCGATGTGGTTCTAGGTCTTCTTGTCAGTATACCTGGGATTTAACGCGAAACACCAACAAACAGGTATGAAACTTCTTATCAAATATTCAAAATGAAAACCATTCTCAATAAGTAACTGGCAACTCAAAATCTTTTCAGATGCCATCACGTTATCAACCACGATGTAGATTTGATCGGTTTTACTTTCGAAGTTCAACTCCCCTCACTTTGGATCCAGAGTAAGTTCTTATTAAATCATTGGGAGCAATACCGCAATGTATATTTTCAATACTCAATTTATTATACATTTGTAAAATATTTAAATCAATGAACAGGTTCTTTGGCGTCACGGGCATTGAAAAGGTATTGGGAACTCAGTCTTTCCCAAGCGATCACTGGGCAATTATAACTTTTTTCCGCTTGTCAAAGGAAGCTAGGAAACCTTGCGCCAGGAAGAGGAAATCAGAAGCTGCTTCAACGTGATATACCACAAACGCCACTATATTGATAGTTTACAGCAAACAGTATTATCTAATCTTCTTCCAAGACATGCTTTGAAATTTCTTTAATGAATTTTTTATAATTTGTGTAATTTACATATTATAGTAGCAGTGTCGGTCCCACTTTGTAGAAATGATTTTTCAATGAACTTTAATGGTGAAATGAAATATTTTAACTGAAACGCTAATTATGTTTAATAAAACATTCGAATTCGATATTTATCAAAAACAGAGTTGCACATATTTTTTACGTTTGTAATTCCTATGAGGTTGTAGCATCTTCACATGGCAAATCTTAACTAAAATTACAAAGCTTAGTCAAAGTCTCTGGGTTCCTCGTTGATAAATACTCCAACTCCAATCGACCTTCTTCTGAGCCTGCTTTCGGATGAGCTAACCATTTTCTTTCCAAAAAGTAGTCAATCATTGTCTGAACTTCTTGTGACGAGTAATTGGGTACTTCTATTGGTACAAAGGGATCTAAAATTTCCCATCCCTACAAATATACAAAAATAAATACACTTAGTATCGATACGAAATATTGACAAAAACTAATGTTGATTAACCAAGCCAAATCATTCCACTTGCCTCTTTTTGAAGTAAGTACCGTGGCAAATAAGAATCACGATGTTTGTCTGTTATAGCAAGTGGGTCCACAACTGTAATTATAACTCCGCCACCCTAAGGACATTTGAAAATTTGCATTATAAAACTTCGGAAGTATCGGAGAGCCTTTCTGAATAATGTCATTAATAAAACACAAAACGTACCCAGTCAGCTTTCATAAGATCTTTCATTACTAAAAATGCTGTAACATTTTCTTCCGGAACTTTACCACGAAGGACTGTAGGATGTTTAAGCAATGGACATTCATAAAAGAGTGCATTTACACCATCCATTAAAACCATTGTTTTGCACCTGTAATGTTACAAACACAAACACTTTAAAATGTCTTCATTCATTTTCGCTATACATATTCCTTGATCCGTCAATATAAAATCAATTGTTGCAAATCGTACTTTTGTTGTGTTGAATGAGCTTTTATTTCTTGAAGCAAGACACTCATACATTCGGTTGCATGAGCTGGTCTAGAAATTCCATGGTCCACTACTTCCATAAGGGGTGCCCCATTTGGCGTTATCTCACGCTTTGTCCACTGATACTCCTTTTCCGTGACTAGCTGTTAACCGAATCAAAAATATTTTTCAAGTGTTTGGTATATAAATGATTAGTGGCTCACATAATATCAAAATAGTTATTAGGCAATCTTACGTTGAGTTTTTGAATTAGCTCGGAATTTTGTGTCTTGAATTTCGTGAGCCAAGTTACTGCATCTACTGTATGATCAAAATATCCTGGCCTAATAGTACTGTGGACGAGTTCTCGACACCATCTGGTCCAAAGTGGAACTGAAAGTAATTCAAATTGAGGAATGTGGAAATTGAAGTTATAGGTGCTTCTACTACCCAAGAAATAAAACAAACTCACCCCATGGAATATGTACAATAACGAACTCATTGACACAGGCGTAATGGACCATGCTAGTTAGAGTAAGGGATTTCCCGGAACCCGGTGCTCCATCTTAAAAACCAAACATAAATCAAGACCATTAGTATTTTAGCCAGCAATTAGAAGAGCATAAGTTGGCCCTGAGTGCTATCCAATGTAGACGACTTACACAAAGCAAAACGAACAACTGGTTTCTGCAAGTCAATCGACTCCACACACTTTTTCAGGTCAAGAAAAGGTTTCCGTACCAAAACACATTGTTCCCGAAATGTTTTGCATTGCTCACGAAACTGCAACGGAAAGCCGTGGTGCCTCTGATGATCGTAATACTTTTTGTAAATGTCATCGCTGATTGTATAAAGCCTTCCCAGATGTCTTTCAGTCAAGTTATTCTACAATTAAGCACGATAATGTCAATAATTCATCAGTTATAATAAAAGCAAGTGTATGAAATACATAAACGTGCTGATGAGTTCATCATATTAGTATTGTTTTACCGGATTAGTCTCGGAAGTTTTGAACGCATATTTGTTAACGACATCAACATTACTGGAAGATGTACACAATAAGTTAGCTTGGAGGCGCTGTTCCAAATGAAATGGTTGGAGTCTCTTTCCAGGAACCCGATAAAGCGTTCGAAACATGTCTGCAGTTCTACTCTTTTGAGAGCCAAAACACCTTAACTGGGATACTTTGGAACTTAGAAAAGCGGATCACGCTGATCCAATTATTTACACCAACAACAATTTTTGTCAGTTGACAACTATCATTTTAAATGAACTGATAAGGACTTGAACCGGAAAAGTCAGTTATATTTTACGTAAAAGCCATTAGAAATTCTAATTTAGAATGCTTGTAAACACTGTCGAGAACACATGTGCTTGTGAAAGGTAGCAAGGTAGACTACAGAATACCGAATGTAAATACATACATCCCAATCCCAAAGCATTGCGTGCCGCCTAAAGATCTTCATGAGCTATGTCGCTTACTGCCCAAGTGAGCGTACTAGCAGCGTTACGTCTGCAAATTGCAATGCTTCATTTTCAACTTCAACGCATCATCAACAGTTGACAGTTCACATGATTTGTAAGTTTAAAAATGTAATTTATTTCAGTGCAGACAATAAAACAGAGTCTTTCGTTAAAAATAGCTTGTTATTTATTTTATTCAATACTTTACTAAAAAGAGTATAATACTGAGATTTGAAACATATTTATTAACAAAAGTTTTTCGTAAAATTAAAGCAATAAGCTTAACTAACTATTGTACGAATAAAGTGCAACAAATGCTAAATTGATAGTTTCTTCTATTTTATAGATTTCTTGCATTGCCCCTGTAGGAATGTCGTTTACTTGGTTCCTCCTCTTTTCGCCTTTTTGTTGGTAATTTCTTTGAATTTGGCAGGACTGACTGATTTGTTGTCAGCAATGTAGAAACGATAAGGTTGGTCCCTAGCTTCCGGCGGGGTGGAGTCAATGCCAACACGCCTGGACACTTCCATTTCAAACTGGCGCTGATGATACGTAGGATCCAAACTATCTTCCAGCCAGAGCTCATCACTACTTGCCATATCTATTTTATCGCAGGTAGTACGGGTAATACCAAAAGCCAGGCATAGCTTTGCAGGACCGTTGGCTAATTCATGTTGCTTCAAGCGTTTGGGTGGCTTATCACTGGCTTGTTGCTTCTTGGATTGTCGCAAAGTGTGCATTATCTCATAATCTTCGTGAACCTCGATAGCTCTAAAAAGACAAGCACCACCAATATCTGTAACAATAAAAAAAGAGGTTTCGGATATGCATTTTTGTTTCTATTTAATATTTTGGAAAATATCTACCTTAATTAGTTAGAAAACCATAATTTTACCTTTTGCAGAGACATTAAAGCAGTAATACATTCCATACGTGAAGTAAACATAAGCGGTTCCAGGATCCATAAACATGGCCATGGAGCTCGGAGTTGGAACACCTTTGAAGGAATGTGATGCAGCGTCTCCTTTTCCGGGGTACGCCTCAGTTTCAACCACTGTACCTTTCAAGACCTGACCCGTTTCAGGCAGTTTTCTGCAAAGTACCTTCCCCAAAAGGGCTTTCGCAAGAGTAACCGCGTCTTGGTCATAGAAGCTTCTCCCCAGTCGGTCTCCTGGCCCGGGTTCCGGGGGTACTGCTGAAGGGTCATTTGTGTTTTGAAAGTATGGCGAAGTCTCATCATTCGCTTGGACATTATCTGTTGCCTTTTTATTCTTTTTTGTGCGTTTTTTTCCTGTTGCACCGTCCGGGTTAATACTGTCAGAATTAACGGTGACCTTACAAGCCTTAGCTTCCACGGTGGGTCTTTTTCGTGCACTACGTCTCATGTTGTTGACAATTTTCACAAACGGGAAAAGATTTTTGTATGAGCAAAAACCGTTCAAGTGCCTAGAAAAGAATATATACAAGCGTAGCATAATATATAATACATATAACATTTATCTACAAGTTACAAGCTATTACATTTATGGTAGAATTCTAGATGCGACATTATATAAATATCCTTACAACTTGTAAGTTACAAGGTACATACAACAAAAGAATCAATTCATTAATTATTAATCTGTCTGTAAATCAGTCGAATGTAAAATGACGTTGCAAGAAATATTGTGATTGTTCTTTGAAAATTGTATTGTATGAGAGGCAATTGAGACATGATTATTAGCAATATAAGTCCGATTTAGTATGACTAAATGGTCAAACTATATAATCATTAAATAGCACCATTAAAAGTTAATAATCAATAATACCCGAATATTTTAGCCATTGGCTAAAGTTAAGTACTAGCAGGCAGACGTCATCATTGTATTATTTTAAGGATCAATTATATTAAACTAGGCTATAATGGCACCCAACAAACTAATGGCTCAACGCAATGCTCATACTCATAAACTACTTATATAATAGTACTTAATCGGTCCAATTATAATATTCTATGGAAAAAGCTATTGTCTGAACGATGATACCATACATTTAGAACATATTATACTAACAGACGCCGTTAGCTAAAAAACTACAATTATTATATACGCAGCAGCAATGCTTTTACCTTGGGGTGCTCCAAATTAAAAACGGTTTGAAGTTGCTTAAACTTGAAGTCTTGAACCTGAAGAAACTATGCAAGTTCATCGGTTGTGGGGCATGTCATGTCACGAGAACGTAACCTAGTCTCTGCGGGTTAATCTTTTTATCGCACTAGTGGGATCATTACAAGTTCCGGGGAAGTGTCAACATGGAAGTGACACCCATTCAAATCCTGAAGCCTCAAGGTTTGTACAAATCTTTGTTAGCTTTTAATTCACATGTGTGTGTAGTGAGTATAACTGTTTACGAGGTTGATCGATGACTGTTGAAGAAATCCGAACTATCGTCCTATTAATTGTAATTGAATTATCACAGCACAGAATTTAATGAACAAAGTTCATTTGCAAGTTTCACAAAAGCAGTTTGGCTTTGACTGTGTATGCAACATGCAAGCTCCGGCTCCGATCAGATGGTCTACATGTGGTACACATCAACACATTATTATGCCACAGCTCTTTGGTGTTCGCGTGCGAGTATATTCAATGCTCAATGCTCAGATCTAAGGTTAAGTTCTTTCAAATCTTTTCTCATCGTCTTCGTAATTTTAGATAGTATCCCGATCCATACTTAATCTACGAGAGAAAAATAGTCTAGAGACTATTAATAGAGCTATCAATTGAAACAATGCGTTACTTTTACCATTATCTTTTGTAATTAATGTAAACATTTATTTCTAGCAATCAAACATTTACTTGTTTTCCTCATTAAATATATACGAAATTGGGATAGGTGAAATTCCATTTGAAAAGGATGAGGAAAATAAAATAAACATGACTAAAAATCGTTATAGAGTAAAATTAAATAATGTTATTGCAAATTGCAGTAATACCAGCAGTCTGTCAGTTAGTCATTCATTTTTTCACTTTCTACTAAAAAACTTAAAGCTTAAACAGAGTAGTACTTACTAAGTACATACTTACAATTAGTGCAGAGTACAAGTTTTTAGTACTTAAACAAAGCGTCATCAGCAGGAATCTAGAATTAGGTTTCCTGATTCAGATCGGGTGAGTGAAACACGCAGCAACCAAAATATCGCACTTCACCCCAGATGCTGCACTAAGAGAGAAAGTATCAATACGAATACAAAGAATTTTGACAAATACTGACAACTAGTATATATAGCTTCATGTCATTATTCATAATTTGTTTGAAGTTCTGGACCACATATTGAATTCTTTTACTCTTGCTTGGAAAGCGTCTCTGTGCAAGCAAAAATAAGCAGTGCTTACTAAGCACCCTTTTCCCTTTGGATTTTTCTATTTTCTCATATCTACTCAACATACAACACTTACCTTTTCGTACATTGGACTACTTTCATCTCAAGTAGAGTAATTTTCACAACGCCCCAGCCACCCTTCTGATCATTAAGTCTTATGTAACGAGCAATGCTAGGCTTCTTATTACTTTGAATTGTACTTTCCATCTTGCGCACATTTTCTACGTTTTCTATATATACAATTTTACCAGTAGTAATTGGCTATTTCACATGTTAAATGGTCTTACGTGTAGGCTAAAGGTTTTCAACATTTGGAAACAACAGATAAAAAAGGTAGCTAAAGGCAAAGCGCTGTACTGCTTGCGCTCCACCACTACCACACACGCTGGTGTGGATAAATGCGGTATATAGGTAGTTATAACACTTTATATAAATAGCCATCAAAAGTAATGTTCAATCGTTTCCCCCTAAAATCCGAAGAAAGTCGTTTACTCTCTAGTACGATGATGCTCGCTTTTACTGCTCACCAAAATAACAACATAGTAAAATGCGTCTAAAATGTATGTATCTGGCTCATTCCCTGACTTATCGCTCCACTGTTTACATATTATACCGATTTGATACTTTCACATCTTGTAATAACATTGTTTTTCCTGTCATTGGTAATCCGAATTCTCTTTGTTGTTCTTCTCATAGTAGTAACGAGTAACACTTGTGCGAATATCTATATATATTATTGTGCTTTTGTATTGATTTTTCATTTCATTCAGCGTATTATTCTTTTTACATCTTATTAAGCTCATTCATATCCTGTCTCATGACCTCTGTGACTCATTTTTTGAAACTTTACGTTTGTATGTGAAGCTCTGAGTTTTAGAAGCATTCTAAAATTTTATTATATGCAGCATCATAAAATGTAATGGGTACTTTCACAGGTATCAAAATGTTTAATTATGTCTAGAAGGCTATTTTAGAAAATAACAAAGTAGTTGCCCTATACACTGCTCGTCAATAGAATAAAACCTTGTGTAGATGAAACTTAATCCGAACAACTTAGTTTTTAGCAGAATTTTCTTATTCCACTTTCACTACAATCAAGCTTTCTTCGCTCCTGTTTTACCAATTAGTTTACTCACTTGATTAAATGCTTCTTTTTTCTTTTCTCAATTTCGTAGAACGCGCAGTGAGAGCAATCATCATGCTGAAAAATCTTGTTTAAAATAGTATCTTGCCATTTTGTCTATTTATTCAGCCATTCTATGAGCACTTGACTGTGCTTTCCCGTATAATTTGATATATCAATAAATAGTTGATAGGAATAAGAATCATTATTATAGCAATGGAACATTGCATGCTCTAATGTTCCACCATCTGGGTACTGAAGTAGCGATGAATTTTCATTTCTCTTTTCGATCTTTAAAATCAACTTGAGGATATTACATTTTCATTCTAATAAAATAACATGCCATTTCCAAGATTCTGTTGCAAATGAAATTATTTTTTCTCTGCTTTCTTTTTCTTCCTTGTTTTACTCACTATATTCATTTTCTTCTTTGATTTCATTTTTGTAAAAAATCACATGGCACAAGCTAAAGACGTACGCAAGACATAATCCACACACATCCGAACGACTTGCTAGTTATGAATTCTTTTTATAGAATGTACCCTTTTGAAAACAAAGAGCAGAACAGAATAAGATTTTACTAATTCGTGTACGTTTCTCAAAGGGAAACATTATTTTTATGTTGACTAAATAAGGCCGTTTCTCTTATAAGCGTACCAAATGTAGCTTTATATGCATTAAAGAATTTTAACTATTTTTTTCGTTTTTACTCTTCCACCATTTTCAGTTGGAAAATGAGACAAGAAAATTATTCAGCTAATAGAAAATTGGAAATTGCACGTTTCAACATGAATGGCCATACGTAGGTTTCCTAAGAATATACTAGAATAAAGATTGTAGGTTGAAGATAATTCTAATAAAAATCTGACGAGGAAGTCTGCTAGAGCGTGTGTGCCATTCTTTATATGTTAATGTTAGCTATTGTCTGAAATGATTTTAAAAATATGAATTCACGTATTGCAGGTCTAGAGTTCATTTTCTCTCAAAATGATGGAAACTGTTTGAACAAAAGTAACGAGGAAAAGTGTGTATTTAAAACATAATAGAAAAGTGAGCAAGAAATTTACCCATACTACCGGGCTGAAGATTGTGCTGCATGGTACTGCAAATTACTTAAGTACTATGTTATTCACATATTAGTTCCTCGACGGCAAGTACTTGAACGAAGAGTGAACAAAAGGGAGTCAAGCATGCACATTTAATATCAAGAAAAAATGAGAGAAAGTAGCATGTAAAGAAAGCGTACAAAATGAGAACAAGAAGTGGTAATATCTCCCACTCAGTTCAAGACCCTTTTATTTTCCTCATGTCTCAATTTTCATTCTCATGAACGCATTTTATAATATGAAACTTGATCCGTAATCCAACCCAAGTGACTATGCTGTAAAATATTACGCTTCAATGAGTGCTTTGAGTACATGTAAGTCTAACAAAAAATCTATGTACTTAAGAAAATGTGTACACATTCTACGTAATTGTAGATAAATCCAACCAAACTGTACCAAAGCCTATATTAAATAATAAGCATTCGCTATATATATTTTGTTCATATATGTTTTAAGATATCTAAAATATTGTCACTAACTATACTTTCAATCCACCCACTACTAGATACCATAAAAATCACAGAGAAGATTTTCAACTTTCACCTTTTACTTTTGTCAATTTCTATTTTTGCATAAGGCAATATTTTACTTTAATTTGTATGTCGTTCTTCGTTCTGGTGCTTGTATCTTACCAGATCTGTTGTAGTTGTGAATTTTTAAAAATCGATTTTAATAAATTGCTATTTATCGGGGAAAATATTTCCTTTTTTCGTTCATTCGCAGATTCAAGAATTAACGGCGTATTCATAATCATTAGGAAAGAGAATCAGCTAAAATATTTGACGTATACTAATGTCTACAGCCTTTAGAACACCCTTCGTTTTATTTATCAGCATCAATAATGTGATGTTACATTATAGTTTATAGTACATTGCATATCGCTTTCCATTGTCCTCAGCAAGTACAATGTCAATATGCAAATGAAAAGTTCATTTTTTCGACTTATTCAAGCGCAAATAATGCAAGTAATTTAAGTATCTGAATTATAAACCATGAAACTAGTATTTCAAGCAGTTTTGGTATTATTCATTTACTTGATTTCATCTTTTGTTTTTAAATGTTCTATTTAGCCTTTAAAATGCCTATTAATCATGATCATAAAACGTATAGTTCCAAATTTTTTGTTAACATTTCATTCGAGAGCGAGTATGTAGAAAGATTTTTTCTCGTGCTCATCTATAATGTGAATCTAAAGAACTCAAAGTATAGTTGTGATTTTATGTCGACGAAAAGAAATTTTGTCAACAAAAATTAGAGTGTGGAAATGTTTAATGTAGTCTAAGGATTTCAAGCGTATTGAGAAGTGAATGAACTGAAAACTAAATTACAATTATAACTCAAATTCGAATTATTTGTGCTCAACATCTAACCACTTACCAAGGAATTAGCTACCAATAAACTCTTTGTACATTCATACTCAGTCAGATATAAAAACTGTAATCTTGTTTTGTTTATTCGGGGTTTCTCTTTTTTGAAGGAATCGTACATAATACTGTCCACATTTCCCCGTTTTTACTTTGAGTTCTTGAAGTGTGTAATATGCTAAATCAATTAGGAGTTAATCAACCAACTAGTCTCTGTTTCGCTGATTGAAATGGTTTTACGATAAAAATTATTGTGATGTTCCGAAAAACACTTTTGGGATAGCCAATTTACATTTTGTTAGAAGTACCTATGTTAACAGTTCAATGTCGCAAAAGTAAGTTATACAGTACAATACTCGACTCGTCCGTTTGGTATGCTTTTGTGTATGAGCTGAGTCGTCAATTGCCAATGTGAAAGATCCCATTTCATCTTTTTAAGCTTTAATGCGTGTATATATCAATTTATTAACACGTACAAATTAATTACCACATAGTACCAGATTTAACACCATCAGAAAGAAAGTTTTATTTTGCAAGGTGTTTTCCACCTAATTAGTTTTTTGAAACCAGTTTGATAAGAACAAGTGTAAAAGAAAATTTACTGTTCGGTTTTCTGATAATTCACGCATCATAAATTATTATCATCACAGAATGTAAATTAAAATTTGAGAGAACATTTTTACACTAAAGTACCTATATTATAGTATAACCTATATTTAAACGACACGAGAAAAATTTGTAATCCTTTTTCCCTCAACAACCATACTTACTTTCTCATTCTAACATTACATGTTGGAATCAATGAGCAATTAAGTAAAAGCCACAAAAACGATTCATATAAAATTATACTCATTTCTGAGGAAACATTTTTGGATTCCAAAAATGGATCGGACAGTTTATTGTACTGTATATTTAACAACCAATGCAATGTAAAAATAAAGCATTCACTTCCGTCCGTTTACATGGAAACATGTCGTCGTCTTTAGAGAAATTCTATAATTTGAATTATGCATTATATTGAGTACTGACGGATTAGTATTTTGTAAGCTAAGACATCATTAAGAATGCATTAGTGCTCTTTTTAAGAGTACATAATGGACAGGCAGATGTATGAGTTGGGCTTCGCGTAATGGAGCTACACTGCGACAAAGTAAGGGGTTAATAATAGAGATCTGTTTATTCCAAAATAGTGCTATGCATGTTCGAACGACTCACCCCTTTCGTTTGCATTTTTATAAAACTTTACATGTTGCGATATATTGTGATTCAGACAAATAACATAATTCTCAAGTGAAATTACTCATGTTAACCTCTCACTTCATCGTTAAGTAGTACATATACAGTATCGTGTACGTACACATGGCATTATATTTCCCGATACCTAATGCAGTGCCATTATGTGTAATATTATTACGGTGAAAGCAATATAGAATTTGAATAATGCACATCACTGTTTGTCTGTACGTCCATCGAGTCCATCGTAAAAATATTCAGAATGTCAAAAAGACACCCACAACCTAGGAGCAGCACATCATCATATTTTGTCGTGAAAATTCTTAGAAAATTTGAAAGTGTAAATTAGTTGGATAACGTTTAATCAATATTACGATACCATATATCAGAGCATGAACATTTAAGAAATATATATCGCGGAATTGTTTTTTAATTTCCGCGACATGTACAATGCCGCTTTCGTTTGTTGTATACGAGTTAAAGACACATTAAATACCACATGTGCTCCGATCAGGTTTGAGATATTTTATGTATGTTTTTGTCAAGAAAGGGTGTTCAGTTCCTTGTATAAGAACAGACTTTCCTATTAATGTGTACAACATTATATTTATCTACGTCATATTTTATAAATAAATGAACTCCTCCTAAGTAGTAGTTTTATGTTGTAGGCTTCACCTGTAACACGAATGCACGAAAGAGTTACTGCAATACATTATTTTATTTTGTATTTACAGGCAAAAGAACAATAAGTACATGCTAAAACATGAAAAAATATTAGATTCATTTCCTCTGCTCTCTTGTTTTCCCCTCTTTTATTATGCATTATTATGTACATCCTTTTTCAAATGATATATATAAATGTATTTTTGTATTTTTTTTCTTTTCCCCATGTATTTTACATATATATACATAATATTTTTATTTGTACATTTTTTCCAAAAAGTAGTGTTCGCCGGGCTTACGTAAACAGCGGCATGGAATAATGATTCCAAATAGGGACACTTAGAACAAGTGATTACAATGACCAATGGCATGATACGTGTGTATTACAGTTACATGAGTAATATACAGGAAGAACAACTATTAAGTACTACTTTTCGAATAATATTTTGTATACATTCCATGTTCCATATTTGTATTATGTGATTATGTTCAACAAAAATATATTATTGTTAGTCTGTCTCCCGAAGAAAATCATTAGTTTTGCTATTATAATACTAAAATTCCTTTTTGTTTTTTCATACCATGTAGATAAAGCGAGCTCACTAGAGTTTAGAGAAAATTATTATAAAATATGTATAATAATAAAAATACTGCGCATTATATCGCGGAGAATATTATGCTAACGTATGCCAGGGAGTATCATCATTTGGAATGTAAAGTGTGTAAACATGAAATGTATAACAATATAATATTCTATATAAGCTTACATCAATTATTACCTGGGTGGATTTTTGTTCAATTATACTTGAATGTTTAATGATGTCGTGATACTTTAGGAGCATTATGCGCAAACATATACCATGCCTACGCGTTGATAGATTCTCTTGTATGAATAAGTAAACAATAGCATTATTTTAAATAGCAAATATACTATGAGTTAGTTATAAGGCTAAGGAAAACTGAAAAATATTTTTTCTTTAATTAGGTATCAAAGATATATAGCAATAAGAGCTACTCGAAATAGTTTAATATCACTGTTCTACTACTGTACATCAAATTGTCCTACCAACTCGTAAGGCCATATATAGCAAACTATTTACTCAATTGGTACTCATCATGAATCACGACATTATAGTTTGCAATTAGATGTTAAAACTTATCCAGATGTTTTATATAATTTCAATCTCATATAATATATAAATTCACAAGTTTCCGTTGTCAGTTTTTGCCTAAAGTTGCCAGAAGTCACATTGTAGAAATGCTTAAGATATAGTTCGCTAAATCACGTTAACGCATCTATTCACAAAACAAAGCAGCATCAGATACTGCAACTATAAGATTCAAGAATTGGGAGAAAGTAAGCCATAACATTGATTTACATTGAACCAAAAGTATATACATGCGCCATATAGAGTAAGTACTAGTACACATGCACATTTTTTTGGTTTAAAAACGAAAAAATCAAAATATATGTGTAGAATACAACGAGGCACTAAAAAGTACATGAGATAGTTGGCTAGAATTTTAAAAATTCATTTTTTCTGAACCTCCAACAAGGCAATCGATAAATCAATATGTAGACTTTATAATGAATTATTAATTTTATAGTTTAGAGAGGTTTCCAAAAGTATAAAAAAGGTGAATATCGGATTAAAGTTGTATGTGTAGTATGTACATATGCATGCACACGTAGGGAGGGAGGGTGCGGGTGTAACACAACTACTAAGGTAACAAGTCATACAAAAAAGAATTTTCTCATTTTTATATGAGATTCCATGTGTGTGTTCTTTTCTATCAATTTCTTCGTTACAACATCAATTCTTTGGCATTCGTGTAAAAAATTTCTCCAAGGTAGTGATCGTCGTCGCATGCCTTTCTAGAGTTTCCCATTTTCCATAAAAGTGTAATCAACAAAGGGTAATACCATTTCCTCTAGCAGAACCCTTCACCATAGTAACAGTCTGACAATGAGCAAAAACCTATGTATTTTAAATAAAAAATCCAACATAGGACTAATGCTATTACAAATCTTTAATTGTTTCTCTACGGAAACTATTTATTGTCATGATCTGATTCATTATCATGATGTAAAAGCTTCAAAAAGTGTAAAGGGAAAGCACGCATTTCCTGAGTACTTGTATTTTGACAAATTCGTACATGAACATCAAGAAGCTTCTTCAGACCAACTTAGATTTATTATGCCATATTATGCAGCATAGTAAATATTTCAGGGCACTGTAAGAATTTGCTATTATATGGCCAATGCTATACTTTCACTTTTAATGACATCTTTAAAATGAACGATTTATTTTAGAATTCATTCTAGCTTAGTTGATTTTAAGTTGGGATGCTGAACAAAATATTTCCTTGGTAACTTTTTAGTAGATATATTCCTACAAAATGTTTATTAATGCAACAATCATGCTTGCTCATCAGTCAATCAAGACAATATTCTCTGACACTGACAATATGCTAGTAATGACAAGTAACAGTAATATTTTCTGATAGTCAGACCTGTAGCGTGCGTATAACAAAGAATAATAATTGTATACGACAAAAATAAAGAACCTTGTCAACTATCAATAGCAGCATCAGTTTATTTTCGTCAAGTGCAAGGTGGGATGGGAGGTGGGTTTTGCTTTAGAACACGGCGTATAATACAACATGCTATTAAGTACATTGATATCAAATGAGTACTCGGTATCTGATTTCATACTAATGAATACTTGCATACAACAAGTTCTCACAGTTCGTCTTCTAGAATATAATACCTGTGAAAACTAGAGTATAATTCCAACTAACTCCACTTTAAATCCTGATCTAGGTTGCTTTCATTTTCAAAATCTTTTTATCGTTCTTTACGCAATTTTTATTTAACCAAGAAAATGTTAAGCACATTATGACTAAATAAAAACTCACATTTGACATTAAATTTATTTGCACGAATGATGAAATTCGAAGTAGCCACAAAGTAAGTATATGCACTTTAGCAACAAAGGTGTTCCAAGGAAAGCTTTTGACCATCAGAACTAGATTGGCTCATGCAAGAACGTGTGGTTCTTCCATGAACCATTCGAACCATGTGCTTAGTACAAGAGAGACCCAAACCAAACACTAAAAACTTTGTAAAGCATAAAGCTGCTTGAATCTGCTTCCACTATTGTAGTGGCAGGGCAGAATGAACATGGTGTCTCTACCACCATGCGTTTTTAACACTGTGAACCAAAGAGTGGGGTTTTGCTCACTTGTTCGCTTGTGCTCATCAGACAGTATGACTCAGTGTATCTTTCCGTCAGTTGGGCTCTATCCTTCTGACAGAGCAGAGGTACGATTGTGAGCACGTCCTTATCTCAATTGTTTGCATGTGTTGTCTATGAAGACGCACGTTTTCCCACTGTCAAGTTGCAAGGCACTTGCCTGAAAACTGCTTGGCGTCATCTGAAACCTTTAATTAGTATTTTTGAGTGCGTATGATCTTCGCTGCAAAAAAACAGTATAAATCTCAAGTGAAAACTGTACAATGCAGTTGCATAAAACTGCTATAATAATGTGAATTCTTGTGTTGTATGAAAATAAGTTGAGTACCATGTGACATTGAACTTTGTTCACATTTTGTTACAGCTTCGGCTCCATACAAGCGCATATTCTGTTTTCCTAAACATAAGAATATTAAACTGACTTCTTGTGGTGGGACAACCCCGTCCACCACACATTCTTATCGTCATAAACCAAGGAGGGTGTTGTCACCCCGGGTCACTGAAAAAATGACGCAAACACCTCCACAACAGTATTGCCTCCGGTGGAACAACTACCAGAACAACTTGACCAATGTGTTTGATCAGCTACTCCAGAGTGAGGCTTTTGTGGACGTTACCCTGGCGTGTGACGGCCATTCCATCAAAGCACATAAAATGGTGTTATCCGCATGTTCCCCGTTTTTTCAAACACTGTTTTTCGATAATCCTTGCTCGCATCCAATTGTTATCCTAAAGGACATCAATTGGGACGAGTTAAAAGCAGTTGTGGAGTTTATGTACCGAGGAGAAATCAACGTATCACAAGAGCAGCTTGCCCCGCTACTAAAAGTTGCAGAAATGCTGAAAATCCGGGGACTCGCTGATGTGTCGCGTGGCTCCGGTGGGGCAAATGGATCCCACCAAGGAAGTCGTGACGGAATGGGAGGCAGCAGCACTGAAAGTGGGAGCAGGAACGGACCCAACCCCGCTGATTTTATGAGTACATCAAATCATGATTCAGAACCCGCATCTCCTGTAAACTCAAATGGTCATTTACTAAATCATCCCCTTCTGCAAGGACATCATTTGAGTCCCCTGAATTCTCTATTGAACCCGAATGGTTCAACGTCTTCTTCGTCAGCAGCTGCGGCAGCCGCGCACGCCCACGCATTAGCCTCTCTGCATAGGAGAAAGCGAAGGAAGATGTCTACTCCGGAAAGGACACCCAGTCCCCCCGAAGATGATCTCGATGACCAGTCTAGCAATCAGTTAGAAATTGACAGTCAGAATGGTGACTGGAACAACGAGCACTCGCCCAGATCCATTGCAGCGGATCGAGCATCAACATCCGGCGAGCCATCAGCCTCTCATCCAGGCAGAGAATCTTCAGGTGTTGGACTGTCTATGAGTTTAAGCAGCACCCCCACACCTGCTAATACTCCATCTTTATCCGCAGCGGCCGCAGCAGCAGCCACCGTAGGAATGTCTTTAGCTGGCGGAGGTTCCCTTGGCTCTACCACGGCTTCCTCTTTGGTTGGCTCGATGGGACCCGCTTTCCTCAATCTACATGCAGCGGCTGCAGCCGCTGCTGCTGTGGCAAATGCAAATTCCAATGCCAGTGGGTCTGGATCTGGAGGTGGCAGTGGAGGAAATAACCCTCCTTCTACCTCATCATCTCTTGCTAGTGACATGGACTTGAAGCCCGGTATTGTCGAAATGATTCGTGAGGAAGAAAGGGTAAGTTTGTATTTTTTCCTGTTTCCTTTAGTTATATCGACTTCGTTAATTTTAATTAAATATTGCTTCTGCTTCTGGCAAACAAGAGGAAAACCAAAAAGTTTCTGGGTCTGATCATGTTGTATAATAGCATACATATAAGCTAACCGCTATTCCATAAATACAAATTGAAACAAGAAGAGAAAAAGAAAGAGAGAAAATGAGATCTCAATAATGAACCAACTTACACGCACTTTGTGAGAAGTGAAAGGTAATTTCATTTATCGACTAATTTAACATGCCTAGAAACTTGTATTTTTCTTCATTTTTTCGTGTCAAATACGTGTGATGCAAGATAAGATCGAGAGGCGAAAACTCAGTGTTAATTTAATTTTCTCGGCTTGTACATAATATGTGAGGACGGGCAATTGCTGACACTGTCGGTTTGGAGCGTTGAAAACAAATTAAAACAGATTAAAGGCAAAGTAATATTATGAACAGTGGGTATATGTGTGGAGAAAGGAAACTCGGGACATTCATTAAAACGTAGTGCAAAAAACTCTACTAAAATTTCTACCGTATCCCGCAGAAGCACACAATTTCACACTATGTGCCCCGACGCTTACACATTGTATGGATGACGCCATTTCCAGTTCTATAAACAAAGATAGATCATATTATTTATTGTTGAACCTTGTAAATAGCTCAAATCAATGATAATGTTGAGGAAATGATAAACGAATTCACCAACTTTGTAACTAATTCGTGTTGCTTGTGTATTCGTGAATTCGAATTTATTTTTTAAACATTCTATTATGAAGAATCATCGTTATGTTTGCTTCAGTAATCAGTACCCAATAGTCTCCTTTCGTAAAATGCCAGGTTTTCTTATTGCATTTTCGCATACATGTAGTTGATTTTTTCTCTACATTTCTTTGCTCAAATGAGGTGAATTAAATTTTCTTTATGATGATGAAAAATTCCATAGCTCATGTCAAAAACAGTCGAGCAAAGATGAAGTCCAGAAACCGAAAAGAGAATAAGCCAGACTTGTAAAAATTTGCCTCACAACGCTTGCTATAGTAATCGTGTAGGTATTATTCTCATTCTTTCTGATATCTCGCGGCTAAAATCATTTGTTTAATTAGTTGCTATTAACAATATGACTTGGATGAATTTAACTACTGAGATAAAACAGGCCCGTCGGAATGTTTGCAATTTACTGCATGTCTAAAGAGTTTGCAGAGTTAGTTGTACACTGGATGCTCATACATTCGGTTTTCCACTCAAACCTTCAAGTATAAAATTTTATTAAAATAAATATCGAACAGGATTTCTAGAAATAACTCCGGTAAAATCATCATCACATATATATATCCAACTAAAGCCTTGTATAATTCATCATCAGCCCATAGACTCACACTTTCACTTTATATTTCCAACATGGGGCTTAAAAGTGTATGAATATCTCTCCAAAAATACATGCTGTGGTGCTTTTTGGTACATGAGAGCGCATAGCGCAAGAAAGTTGGTATTATTAATAAAGTCCATTTTATAAAGCAGTTGTCACACACAATTCTTCCCATCCTTCCTTTCCCACTTCACAAATAATTCATGCAATATATGAAATACACCGCTCGCACACATGGTGCCTGTGTGCCTTTACAAGCCGGTCCTCGTCGCCGGGCTTGTTCCCTACATACTTTTGTACTAATATAATATACTAGTAGAATGTTTTTGTTTTGGATTTCATTAACAATTCATAATGGAGAATGAATTTTTCCCCTTGAAATATTTAAATGGTAGTTGTACTTTCCTCCGTGAATGTATATGTACACACAGGATATAAATATATGTATTTCTGTATCAAATATTGTATTCAAAACAATATAAATATACATAAAAAGCAAGCCGACACTCGGGCCAACTTCATATATGAGCTCAAATGAGTACGTGAGAAAGTAGAAGAGAATGTTTGTGTGAAAGACCGAGAGAGAGAATGAGCGGTGGTTTGCCTAGTTGATACCACCTTTAGAGCACCTTCAAATGATGTCTATACACACTTGAATATCAACACAACTACGTGAAAGTTCTTTCGAACTGAGTCTAACCAAACTCAACGCTTCCTAATACGGAGGAGTAAATATCTAGCATTGCTTGTATATTAAGATGAAGTTTTGTATGAACATCGAACAGCTTCTCTTTCTCTACAGAGAGCTTGTATGCATAATAAATGGATTATAGAAAGTGAAAAAGCTGTTGTATTAAGGAGAAAGTAGTAGAAGACTGACATTCAAAAGAGAAAAAAGTGTATGGGAAACGCCTCATATAACCCCAAGAACCGTTCCAAGCTCTTTGATCAACCAGTGTTGCCCCGCTGCACCTCATTAATGTATAAATATAAGCATTTCATATTAATCTTTTTACCTTTTATAAATGCACACTTACCCATTGGGAAATTAACACAAAATGTTGAATATTTTAAAGTTATTTTCGAAGAAATGAATATTTTGCAGTGTGTAGCTGAGAAAAAGAATATGGTAGACAGTACGGCTTCTTGCTGTGACTGTAAAGAGAAAAGGTGCAAGTGTACATGTTATCACGGGAGTTACATATTCGTTCCGCGTATGAAGTTGTTTACCTCAATTAGTTTTAGTTTGTTTTAAAATATTTGTTTTATTTTAATGAATGATTAGCAAATTTCATCAGAGAGCCTGCTGCACGGGAAGTCAAATTCGTTGCGATTTAGTTATGGCTGGGCGTTCTTTCTCTCGAAATCGATTACAACTTTGCTGCAAAACTATATACCATTAAAGAGATCATAACGCGGCATAATGCACGTTATCTGTGGAAGTAACGTGTGGGGAGACATCGAAAGCGGGCTTGATGAGCAGGAAGAGAGATGCTTCCATGTGGTTGATAGGTAAAAGGCTGGCTGACGTTTGTACTGGTGATGGGATTTGATGAGTTCTAAAAACAATACTTTGCTGCGTTGATCACACCATAAGAAAAATGGTTTTAGTCGTTCAGATAAAATTCTCAATAACACTATCCCCATCCATAGCTTGATTTTCCTTTTTAGATGGCTGCATACCTACTTACTCGGAATACTGCTACTTTTACTTTCTCCTCTAACATCTTACTACTGCCATCACAGCCACTACTACCAGCGACATAAGCCGTAATAATATCAAATGACGATCTAAAATTATTATAACAACCATGAGCGATAGTATAAAGCATCACATTCCCATCAAATATTGCTTCCATTTTCTCTGGTGAATGCCGGCAGCAGCAGCCACACAAACGGCACTTTTCTTCCTTTTTTGCCTCTCTGTTTGTATGTTCGTGCAAGCAGAGTAAGGCACAAAAAGTTTTCTAAATATCTCTAATATCCACAGCTATCCCCTCAAAGTTTATGATTAAAATTCCATGTTTTTATGAGAATAATTAAAGTATATGTCCACCATAAAATAGGTTGAATTGCTGTTGCTAAATTACTCTCATAAAATTCAACGACTCTGAGTTTTAGTGTGATATTATATATTATACTTAAATGTAGTATGCATATATATTATATTTTCCCGTGGTATCATAATATTATATTTATCACACAGGGAGAAAGCTAAGCCCTTTGCAATTATAATGAGTATTGGTGTTTGTATATTTTAAGTAGCAAAGTTTCTATCTTGCAACTACTGTTATGTATATCAGAAGCACATACATACATCAACTCGTGAAAGTTACAATACAATAATGTATGATTAGTTAGTCTAGTGGAAACGCACAAAAGAGAAAGCACACACTTTCCGAACGAGCCTCATATTATTTTAACGGCTTGCGCATTTATAAAATATTTTAACTCTACAAATTTTATAAGTGGAGGAAATATAAAGTTGTGCAATTTCTTCGAATGCTGAGAGGTTCATACTTTCGGCAATGCCGAGTCGGCATGTACTATTGTTTTCTCTCCTGTAAAGAGATTCGAACAAAGAATTTGTTTATATGACGGGAGCAACGGCACATCTGAGTTGAGAGAAAGGGCAGTTGTGGCGATAGAAATAATGTTTTCGTATATTATATAAATTGAACTGAGAGGTGAGGTGGAGGGAGGAAAGGTAATCGTATATAAAATTTTTGTCCATGCAATGTTAATGGCAGTATCACATGAGAGATCCATCCATTCAGTAGTAGCAACAACACTATCAACCAAGAATTGTCTGGTGTATCGCCATTCTCAAGCCACTCTAAAATCGCCTAATTCCTTCCAGCAACTGATACTATTTTGCCTCTATCACCAAAGCTACTTCCACCACCACAGTCAAGCATTAAACCGACAGCCAAATCCAGCATACACAACTGTCGGCAATTGAGAAAAAAGTTTTCCCTCAGTTTCAGTTACATTCATTGTACCTGCCTGCATTACAAAACGTACCCAGGTCGTATGACGATGCTGGAAATAATATATTTAACATCGAGGTTTCCAAATACATTTCTTTCCCAATATAAAACATTTAATGTGTGTAGTAAAGGCACGTCTGTTGAGTTGCGATCTGGGAGGCTGAATGTGCTTTTTTATCTTCTGTTTCTCTGTGTAGAAATATATTTTTTCATAGGCAACGAATCACTCTATCCAGATCTTATGCTCATAGAAGGATAACGAACGTTATACTTTATTAAGAATCGAAGATTCTTTCTAATTTCCTGTTCCGGCCGTGTGGCCGTCCGGCCGTCCGGCCGTCCGTGTTAGCCAATTTTTCTCCGAAATGGCTGATCCAATTCCAACCAAATTTGGTATACAGACTCAGGTGGACCTCCGACAGAACCCTTATGAATTTCAGGTCAATAGGTCAACTCCAAAGGTCAGAGGTCACCAACGGTCAAACATTTTTACATAGGACCTATATCATGCGGCACATGATTTTAGGTCCATTTTTGACCAGGATTACGAATCCACAGTCCGTTTGTTAAAATTCGGATTGTAAGGTCCTGAAATCAGGGCCTTAATTTTCGAATCTGCAAATTTAATGCATCCATGCTGTGCGGCACATGAATATAGGTCCATTTTTGACCAGGATTACGAATCCACGATTTGTTTGTTAAAATTTAACTATTTAGGTCCTGAAATCAGGGCCTTAATTTTCGAATCCGCTAATTTAATGGATATATCATGTGTGACACATGATTATAGGTCCATTTTTGACCAGGATTACGAATCCAAGGTTGGTTTGTTAAAATTTAACTATGTAGGCCCTGAAATCAGGGCCTTAATTTTCGAATCCGCTAATTTAATGGATATATCATGTGTGACACATGATTATAGGTCCATTTTTGACCAGAATTACGAATCCAAGGTTGGTTTGTTAAAATTTAACTATTTAGGCCCTGAAATCAGGGCCTTAATTTTCGAATCCGCTAATTTAATGGATATATCATGTGTGACACATGATTATAGGTCCGTTTTTGACCAGGATTACAAATATGATATCCATTAGTTAAAATTTAACTATTTAGGCCCTGAAATCAGGGCCTTAATTTTCGAATCCGCTAATTTAATGGATATATCATGTGTGACACATGATTATAGGTCCGTTTTTGACCAGGATTACAAATATGATATCCATTAGTTAAAATTTAACTATTTAGGCCCTGAAATCAGGGCCTTAATTTTCGAATCCGCTAATTTAATGGATATATCATGTGTGACACATGATTATAGGTCCGTTTTTGACCAGGATTACAAATATGATATCCATTAGTTAAAATTTAACTATTTAGGCCCTGAAATCAGGGCCTTAATTTTCGAATCCGCTAATTTAATGGATATATCATGTGTGACACATGATTATAGGTCCGTTTTTGACCAGGATTACAAATATGATATCCATTAGTTAAAATTTAACTATTTAGGTCCTGATTTGGGCCCTTAATTGTTAAATTTTCCAAATTAATGGATATATCATGTGTGACACATGATTTTAGGTCCGTTTTTGACCAGGATTACAAATTTGATGTCCATTAGTTAAAATTTAACTATTTAGGTCCTGGTTTGGGCCCTTAATTGCTAAATTTTCCAAATTAATGGATATATCATGTGTTACACATGATTTTAGTTCCATTTTTGACCAGGATTACAAATTTGATGTCCATTAGTTAAAATTTAACTATTTAGGTCCTGATTTGGGCCCTTAATTGTTAAATTTTTCAAATTAATGGATATATCATGTGTGACGCATGATTTTAGGTCCGTTTTTGACCAGGATTACAAATTTGATGTCCATTAGTTAAAATTTAACTATTTAGGTCCTGATTTGGGCCCTTAATTGTTAAATTTTCCAAATTAATGGATATATCATGTGTGACACATGATTTTAGGTCCGTTTTTGACCAGGATTACAAATTTGATGTCCATTAGTTAAAATTTAACTATTTAGGTCCTGGTTTGGGCCCTTAATTGCTAAATTTTCCAAATTAATGGATATATCATGTGTTACACATGATTTTAGTTCCATTTTTGACCAGGATTACAAATATTATGTCCATTAGTTAAAATCCGTTTATTTACGGGCCGAAGGCCCCGCCCCGGGGTTCTAATCTTCGATTCTTAATTACGGCATTTGCTATTGCTTTATTTACATTGTGCCACACACACATTGTCTTTTGAACCATCGTTTCGCTTTCACTACATTGCATTTGGCAATGTGTAACCGACAGTGATCATTTTCATATGTAATATAATAAATATCTAATTGTGAGGTAATTGCTTATCATCATTATTTCAGAGGAGCAATGGATATACAATACAATTTTGGAATCCGGAAAACTGTAACTACGATCGTGTTACACTACCTATTGTACTTTCAAAGGTGATACATTTTATGTCACCAGAAACAATACGACACTATACTATATCTTGAAAAAAATTCTTGAGGATCCCGACTTTCTCTCCTGACAAAGTCAAAGTTATGAATCATTCTAAATACATAGTACATTGTATTCTATATATTTGTTAGTTTCATTTCTTCAATATCCCTCATTATCACAACTTTCCCTTGTACTATATTGCCGATACTCATTTGTTTCAAAAACATGAAAAATATATAAAAAAGAACGTGTAAACACGGATTTTGCTTGCTTACAATACCACACACATGCAACAACAAAACAGCTTTTTTTCAAAGAAAGATATCAAGGCAAATCCGAAAGCTTCATGTATTTCCCAACTATCTCAACAGAGAAACATTCTAAACATTAAATTCGATCGACGTAGGACAAAGAAATTGCTATATGGGTTTATTTAGACTGGTTTACACCAGAAAACAGCAACCAGTTGTGATATCAGAGGTAGGTGGTGGTTGTAATAGAAAATGTTGCTGCTAGTACTATTACGGTAGTTGAGGAAGAATGTAATAGTAATCGTAATCTAGAATCATATAGCACCTTTGCTAACTCAAGCCAGTCAATGGCTTTTACACACTTATGCATGCATTTTTATCAAGGCTACATCCATACCCTGAATCCATTGAATTGTAACGAAATGGAATAGAAGACCGGGACTGACAGAGAAAAGAGAAGTATAGAAAATATTTATTTTTTATGTTAACATAAACATTTGCTTCATGTTTATTTTAGTTGTAGGGTGGAGGAGTTCTTTTTTCTTTTTACTGATGCGTTACATTTTACACATTTATAATATGCACATTGGTTGTATTTTGGTAGCCAGCGTAGATTTTATGTTTGCAGAGTACACGTTGTAGTAGCAAAAAACGTTATACCCTCCAAGTGTTCCCTGCGCTTGCAAGAACGGTTGTACAAATGAAAAACAACATGAAATGGACACTATGTTTCCCAAAACTTTTGATTTGTACTTTTGAGATAGAGATAAACGAACAAAGACATATTCAAACACCTCATTGTGCATTGCAAGAATTAAGATTTGACTAGACCTTATATGAGTTGTGTGATAATTGTCGTTAGAATGACAAACTTTAACATTTTCATTTACTTGAATTGTACTAAGTACTATCGTTGAATTCATAAAAATGGATTTAAACTTAATCATAAATTAAAATAAGAAACTACGTAAATACCAGAGCTATTTACACGGCAATGGTTGATTTAATTTGCATTTAGCTTCTAATTTTAATGCTAGCAGCCAGATAACTGATTCATGCACAACATGAACAAAAGGATGTCTGAATGTCTATCCTTAAACCTACATGTCATCCAGTGTCCTTGTACTTTTGAAGTCAGTATACGTATCGTATAAGCAATATTATGTAAATGTTCGTGATGTGAGTGAATAAGCCATGAAAATAATGTAAAAAGAAAGATCAACAACAAATAAAATGAAGTGTGTACATGTACTCGAACAACTTGGTAAAATGACGATGTTAAAAATACAAAGAATATTATTTTCTTTTTGAGATGAAATGGAGGAGCTCCACGCGTAAACTAAATAAAATATGTATGTTGATAAAAGAGGCGGGAGGAGAATCCAATCAAAATTTCTATATGATAGTAATAAAAATAAAGCATAATCATCATCACACCAGAGCTCCTCTATTTCGTTTTCAATGCATTGCCGTCACCACCACACATCACTTGCACTAGTGAATGTAGGAGATGCAGCAATAAGAGATGGTTCATCTTCCAGATTTAGAATAATAATAACAATAAAAGTAAAAAAAGGAGAGAAAACTTATATGCGCTATCGTGGTATGAAACACGGAGAGTGCAATCAACCGAAGAGGAACTGCTTGCAGCAATGTTTGTCAAGTAGTAATGTACTTCGTGTACGTGATATGAGTGAAACTGCATCTTCTTACATCTCTTAAAAATAGTCAGTTTGCGTCTCTTTGCTGCTCCAAGCCCGTAAATTGTTATGAGGAGTCATGTGTAAATATAATGCACGCACACACCTTGCAAACACAGTCTCTTATATTATTGAAGAAAACTTAAGTTATATTTCTAAGCATGCAAAGTACCCATCCCTTCATATAAATATTTTGCGTTAAGATTCGTTTATTATTAGTAACTACACTTTTAATGCAAACGCATATTATAGTTATAGTAACAACATGAGAAAAATAAAAGTTGTTGCAGCATTACTTTACTTTCATTATTTATATAAATGTTAGCAAGCTTTTTTTTCGTTTTGACAGTATTGCCACGTTTTGGTAGTGTTGGTAGTAAGTTTGCACGTGAAACGTACTCATCTATCTTTTTGTTAATTTTCCATTTCCCCCTTTTCGTCGTCACTTCTGCTGCCACTACAATTTCTATTTTCATTGCTGCTCCACGGTGCATCAAACATGTATGCTTACATTTTACTTATTTTACTCCCCCTCATCACTCACTGTTTAGTCTTCGTTTGCACTACTTCTACTGATGGAGAGAAAACAGCAGAGAGTGAATGAGAAGATGCAATGTAAAGTTGAAGCAAATAATTTAAATGTAAATCCCTAATGTTTATACATATATCACGACGATGTTTGGAAAGGGAGGGTTGAATGCTGCGTTCTCTTTTTTTACATCCTCACATCTCATGGCTATATTTATATAGATTTAAAATATATATGATAATAATAATAATAATAATATTCCATTCCAATCCAATCTTCTTTGCTGTAAGAGTTGTGTAAATAATGCCAGCGCATATACAAATCATAACATGAAATGTTAGAGAACTCGCCTCTTCTCTTCTATTCCTCTCATTTCACAACGAAGAATTCACAAAACTCACAATTGTCTACTCTGTAGCGCATTCATGAGCGCGTGTGTTTTTTGTATAATATATTTTCAGAGTGACGATGAGGTTTTTGCTTGTGTGAGTGCTTCATTGTTGGTGGTAACATGCTCATTTTCCTCCTCAGTACATACGTTCTATGTCCGTCCATGGCGTTTTCATTACCATGTTGCATACATTTGTACATTGCAAGTCAACTTCGTCTTTCCTGGAGAATAGTTAATGCTGTTATACAGATTACAGATATTATTCATCCTTCATAGTCGAACACATGGAGTTGGATGTTGTACAAAAGTGTATGAAGATACGAATGAAACAAGAGTATCAACAACATTGGTAAATGAACAAGAGTTGTAAGCTTGCAATAATAAGCAGACAGGATGATAAAATGTGAGCATATCATTAATTTACATGATATAATATGAAATGAAAATAATTCACGTGAATAGACGGCCTGAAACAAACTTCATTTAAAAGTAGAAAGACTAATGGCTTCTATAAGACTGCTTCAACTAATTTATATCAGAGATTCAAATACTTTATATTCATTTTCTAACGTTGCAAAAATTAGAAAATGAATTATTTTAAACATAATGGAAGATAAGATACATAATAAGAATTGTATTGAGTAATCGAATCTCAACTCTTCAACTTCGATTCTTGATGATTTAGAAGATTGTCTAAGACAACTTGTCTTAAAGTTTCGATGTTTTCAGCTTCCACTAATATATTTTCAATTCAAAGCTGAAGAATGCAATTTAAAATTGGCTAATAGTGCAGATAGTGTCATTTGGCTAAAACTTAATGTTTCAGATTACGAGCTCTCAATTTCTCCTTTCTCTTCTCTTCAAAATTTCTCATATATACGGTAAACATTAAGCCCTTTTTTCATTTAATGCATGTTTGTTTTGTTTTCAAGAGGGATATTTTCAGGAACCTCATACCCTCAATGAACCTTAAAACTAAATTTAAATAACTAAAATACTTTATGGTTTTACAACATGTGAATGTGTACTGTACTATGATGCAGTGTGGAGTTACTATTCAAAATGTTCAAAACTCATTTTCAATCTCTCTTTAAGAAATACAATCCATAAATTTTGTGGGGTAGAATGACCTTTTGGTTTTCTAATGTTTCTATTCATAATATAATATGCATAATATATATTGCAATCTAGTTAGTTCATGATAAATATTGAATCACCTTTCATTTACTTGCAACATGCACACACATACAAGGCGACTAAATGAATAATTACATTTACATTTTCCAGGCCAAAATGCTCGAGTCATCTCATGGGTGGCTGGGACCATCCGCAGCATCCACTCTCACAGGTTTGTCCAACCACTTTGTTATTTCATTTTCTCAATGCTCACTTTTGCTTTACTTGACTACGCGTGTAGATCTATCCCCGGACTCCACAAGCTAGCCCGTGTGATATCCAAGAGTTTAGTTTTTGCTTTTATACTTGACTTTCCATTTTCACATCTCTTTCTGCTTGCTACATTAATGCTTCACTTTCTCCTGCCTTCATTCTCTATTTATAAGTATTTATCTATAATGCATTACTTTGTCTTCATATATATTTTATGAGCTTTACTACACATATAATATGTGTACTTTATAGACATACTAAACAACTAAAATCCATCCCTAACTTGTTTTTACACCGCGTATGAGTTTGTGAGATGAGATCAGTGGCCAGTTTACAGGGAAGCAAGTCTAATGCAAGTGTTCTCTAATGTAAGCACAATATATGGGAGCAACATGCGCCGTTATATATCATTGAAGTTAGTATCTGTTTGACCAACCACTTTATTTTAAATGCTGTGCATATATAATACTTTCATTATACATAAATACGGTCGTATATAATAAGTAGTATGGTAAATGTTACGAGGGAAAAATGTCACTAGGTTTTGTAACATATAAATCTCAATTATATTTAACTTTATAAGTAATTTGTAAGTCAGTAGCAAACAAATAGCAGCTCTGAAAACTTAAAAACACAAAAAATTATGCAGTTTGCACGTAAAATATATTTTGTACATATATCTGACACTATGGAAACAATAAAGCTTTCAAAAATTTGGTGTCTAGTAATATACGTGTAGGAAATTGTGCTGGAAAAGTGGACTTAAAAATAAATTAATAATAAAGAGTGCCATTTTAAATATAGAAATTCAATTACAGTGATCAATATTTTTCTGTGATTGCCCCAACAGAAGGCCGACAGGACTCGTATAGCTACTAATGATTAAATGATCATGAGTTTGGTGGGTAGCGTTCATGCTCCTCTGTTCCTTACAACGAAAAGAATTGTGCAAATGCTACATAAATATTTTTAATGTACCTATGGCAATTATTACCAATTAACAACACATTACCGTTTCACATAATTTGGCGCATTATTATTCCTATTTCCTTTCTGGTTTATTCTCGCCACTCACAGTGAGAGAAAAAAGGCACGAATGTATTTTTAAGTGCCAGCACTCTTTCTCATTTATGGTTATAATCAGAAACCTGCATATATACCTCTTAACAGAAGACTTTATACTTGTTTATCCTTGCTGCATGTATTGTATTAGGGGACGTATGCCAATGAAAAGTTAATTCAACCTCCAACCCTCTTTCGATTTCCTCTTGGTGGCACTGTCAGCCCATCTATATAAGTAATAATTTTACTAACATGAAATATCAAGCAAATCATCCTCCACTGCTTCATTCGAAAGAATAGAACAGTATTAGGGAGGCACAATGTGATTTTATGAAGTGTTTTATGCATGCAAGCATTACGTTTTAATATTACTCTGTTTTTTTCTTTCTTTTTCACTCTTCGAGAAAGACCCAAACAAGAAGAGGAGAAACATGGAAACATGATTTTCCTCTATGTACATAACGGGAAAATATGTAATATATGTATTAACTAACAAAATGAAGTCTGTTGATGATTGAAACTGAAAGATTAACAAGATTGAAAAGTAAGCAATGGAAATAAGAAATGTTAGAATCTATATATAAAAAAAACTTATGCAATACATCTTACGAACGTACTAAACGTACTTTATATAAATTAATTCTATTCATGTGCTATTGCTGCTGATGTGCTGTTTGTTCCAAGATATAGGTAATATTTTCTTTGCTAGATTTGTACCCTTCCACCGGCACATGTATGTGTGCATTTTCTAATTTATTTGCCATAATATAAATACATATATACCTTTTCCGAGTATGCATTAAGCCACACAAATATAAATGCAACATTTGATGGAAGGAGAGAAAAGACACAAAACGGGGTTTAAAGTGGTTTGTATAAATGCTCGTGTAATATGAGTCAGTCAGTATTATATCCCAATGCATCACACGAAGATTTACATATACGGGCACAGGACATAAAAATCCGTTTAACTTTTAATGTGATTAAATGTCTGTTCAACGTCATTCTAGCCATTTATGAAATCATCATGAGAATGTTTTTATTATTACTTATTTTGTATTTATTAAGACGCGCAGTTAACAGTGAACAGTACATAATGGTAGTTATAAGACTGTAGTTAGAAATAACAGCTAAGACAAATATGAATATATTCTTTGCTTTGGAATCAACTTTCTTTTCTGCTTGTCTTGTATCGTTGTAAAAATCGAATATTTATTCAAAAATTTGGGACATGCGCAAGTTAAATTGAATTAGAAGGAACGATTAACTATTTAGAGGAACGCTGCTGAACTGAAAAATGGTAAACATGCTTATACACATACATAATCTAATAGACACAACAGCATCGAAATGTCGTCTCTTGATTTTTAACGCTTTAAATTGCCAACCGTAGAATAGGCAATGAAGCGTCAGGAAATTTGGAAATTATTTTATTGAAAATACACACGTATCTTTTGTGGAAAGAAGGTACGCATTTCTTCGGGTACCAAAATATATATCCATAATATGTTATTCATACAAATTCTGCTCAAGTTCCAAAGATAGAAGGAATGTATTAACGCGTTGCGAATTTAGCGGTGGTTAGCACGAAGCATTAATTTTCCGCATACAAAAATGGAATAATCTTCATATAAGGAATTCATATTATTATATTTTCTTAACATATTTACCACCACCACTAGGCTAAACGACATGTGCATGTAAAATATTCAAACGTTTTATTTTTATCTTCCTGTTCCTCGATAATTTCATGTTTTTTCTAAGAAGTTTAAATTTTTTCTGTCTCTGATGATGGTGTTCGAAAAGGGAAAGAGAGTCCTCCTCCGATGATGCTAAACGATTTTATTATTAGATAAAAGAGTCAAAGGCAATGTTTTTCTGAGACCAAAAAATTGTTTTTAAAAGTTTTTTCTTCCATCTTGCCTTGCGTTTAAATCTTTGAACTTTAGTTTGTTGTTTCAGACGTGTTACTTTTAACGCGAGATGTGGAGCCGACTCTAAAGAACTTCTGGTAGTTAGTTCTATAATAATATGACTTTTTGTGTATGCGTCTATAAACGTGCATCCCGATGGAACAGGGTTTTCCTCCATCGAGTCTGACAAATTTATCTTGTGTATTTAAGACAGCTATTTACCATTATATATAACATTAGTTTGGAAGAAAAAAGCGATAGAAAATGAATGTTTATACTTGCACTCTGTTAGTAAGAGAACGGGAGGTAACCGGCAATCCTCGTGAATTTGAATAAAATTGCCAGATATAGAAACAAAACCCCAGCAAGGACATATTTACATTTTGTCTACAACCTCCAATATTTACATCTATTTCTTTTATATATTACTCATGATGAAATTAAATTGGTTTGGTTTCAACTTATGCACAAAATATATATGATGATTGCATAGGGTTAATGTTGCATTTTTAGCTCTCATACACTTCTTAAGATAGCGTCCTTCTATAAATCGGTATCCTTAATATTCAAGATTCTTTTTACACACCAGTTATGTGACATGTTTATTTCAAAATCAAAGATTTTACACCATGTATGCAAATAGTAAACGAAAATTGTACTAGATCACTAAATTTTTCAGAGACACATATTTCTTTGGTGTAGGCTGTAGTCATTGTGGATTTAATTAAGGATTCCTTTGTTGAAAGTTGAAAACAAAACAAGCATTTTAGAAACAAAAATTACAAGATGCACAATAGCTACTTTATTCATAGAAATAGAAGAATTTCAAAAGATACTAATTATCCTTAGTTATATGTAATTTGTATTACTATTTTAAGTATTCTTTGACATAATATCTTAAAAGTTAATTATTACTCCACATTTTTAGAAGTAATCGGGGATATGACTGTCTCCATTTTCAGACTTGAAAATCATAATAAATTGAAAGCTGGGGATGCCCGTGGCTTGTCTTGCTGCATGATTCAGAAATTCAATCCTCTCCAACGTAGTAGCATATATGTCATATTTATTTCAAATTGTTTTTGTGTTAAGAAATGTTCTGTGAATATTGTATGGACTAATGGCATCCCATGTCCCGTGTACTCTGTGGCCCATAATAGGGAAGAAATAATGCATCAATTTGAGTTGAACTACTTCAGAATGTCTTTTGATTAAATCAATTATACAAATGACATATACATCATCATCATCATGACATGTTCCAATAATCTATTTTATTATTTTAAGTTATTTGGAAATCTTAATTATTGTATTTTCTTATGCTGAGCATGGTTTTACATACCTTTTAGCGTTCCAAATCAACTTGTTTTGAAGCGTGGTCATGCTAGGCTATTCAACAACATTTTTATGCTACTAATGAGCATGCATGTTGGATTGAAAAACACAAAATGGTTTAAAATGTTGAAATTATTGACAGTAGTAATCACGACCATTCTAGTATAATATACATATCATTGAAGGTAAATAATTTATATATTTGCATAATCCACGCTAGATTTCCTTAGCACTTAGCATATATGTTGTTGTCACAACAACATTTGTGTCCATTTAGTTAGTTTTCATAGTATTCTGGATTTTAAAGTTTTACAAAAATGGATTTTGAGTTTACAAGTTAGAGTTACAATGTTTTATAAATGACAAGTGACTGATACAGAGCATCATCAGAAATAGATACGCTTTTCCAAGTAGTAGGTTTCTATATTTCACTTCAAAATGAAAAATGGCTGTAATGGCTGTAACAATAAGAACATTTCAATAATAACATTATGAAGCTTCCCTATTAACAGTTGTCATTAATGTCTGTTTTTCTATTTCTTCCGTTTCGCTTAAAATATGAAGTTGAAAAAGTACATGAATTCTTCATGTTGATGGCAAAAAGGGAGAGAAGAGGCAGAATGAGAGAGGTAGAGAGACACGGACAACTCTTTTATGTTCATCGTCAGCAACCATGTAAAAAGCTTGTGCGTTTTTTGTTAACTTTCAAAATAGAATATAAAACAAAAAATAAATGTCGTCTGCATGCTATACACCTCCAATTTATTGAGATATATTCGATACACTAAAAACTCACAGGGAGAGAAAGAAAATGTAATGAATATAATTCCAAGCCTACTTTGTTATTTGCAGGCTATGACAACAATGGGTTCAGTACTCAATTTTATATTACAAGCGTGTGGAGCTAAAGTATAGCGATTTTATACCAAGTGTATGCATGTGATGTGAACAGAAGCTTATTATATAAAAATGTTTGGTAATGAAAAATATTAATAATAAGCACTGTAATTCTTTTTAGTCAGTATTAACAAAAGTATATATAGCAAAAAATATTATTCCCTTCATTAAAGGCATGAAACACGCCCTACCCATCATATATAACTAGAAGGGCGAAAAATGTGCTTGTTCTGGTTGGTATACATACGTAGATGAAGAATAATATATTATTGATTTTGAACGGAATGAGGGAGAGAAAAAATCATAATTACACAGCTTTACATGCATGTATGGATGTAAGTATTAGAGCTAAAACATAGAATTTTTTTTGAATTGTAGTTGGCATTGTGGTGGTGTAGTAAAATAGTAACCATGTGTCAAAATTGATATGTTAAGTGGAACTTTTTTTTCAGGTCATTTTATAAATAGTATATAAGCAAGCATGCATTATGAGTTTTTCTCAGGTTAAATAAAAAAAGTTAATTAAAAGATTTTTTGAGAGGACCAATAATAAGTTATGTGACTAATGAAATATTACGGTAAAAATGTTTCTGTATACATGCACGCGTATCTCACCTGTACAATATTGTAATTCTTGTTTTTATTATATCTTTTGCATAGAAAGCTTTCAGTTTTAATATAAAAATGGATCTTAATATATGCATGTAGACTTGAAGCCGCATGTGGTAAAAATGGTGGGAAATGGCAAGCATTAATAATTAGTCCAGTTGAGAACATGAAAAAGGCTGATAAAAAAACTCACCATGTTTCTACGAATATTAAATGGACCAATAATGGGGTCTCATCTTGTGACAGGTAATTTTTTGACGAAACAGAAAAAAGAAATAAAAAAGAAAAATCCTTTAATGATGAATTATGCTTGTTTACACTAAGTTTTTTTTGGAAGGGCCGCCTATGTAATTTCAGAAAAGAAACTATGAATTAAAAATTATTTTTTTCCTTCAACGTTTGACTAGAAAAGTAGCTTGAATAAGTTGTGCGAAAAGCTAAATTAGGAATTTCTTCTTTTGTGGGCAAACTTTTTCTACAACTTTACTTTGGTGCTAGAATATAGACAGTTTTGTACTTTCAAGAACATTGTTCATTTAGTCACTTTAAATTCATTGGAACACTTTCAATAATGATTTATATGTCATTTGGAAAATTATTTCTACTTCGTAGTTTTTAAACAATTAAGTGAACGTTGCAATTATGTTGTAAGACATTGGAAACAGAGTGTGTGGGATACAGTGAAGGACTTGCCTGGTGAAAATGAAATTAATCCCATTTTGTAGGCATGTGTAATAAAAAATGATGCGGACAAAGAATGTTGTACCTGAAGTCTTTTCTTTGGCAAATGAATTTAACTCCTTTCTTTGGCAAAACCAAAACGCTTTTCTGAAGGCAAAGTGTAAGTACTTTATCCATGCAGCAAAACCTTTGTTCACTTTTTCTGTGAGATAGCATACCTACATACATTTAGTTGAATATGTACTCGGCTGTCTGTGTGTGGCTGATGTAGTTTCTGCTCGAGACAAGACGTAAGTGAAGAGGGGTTGGATAGGGGAGGACAGGATCGCGTGAAATGGTTTAGTTTAGCACAGTTGTGAAATAAATGATGAGTTATCATTTAGAGGAAAACATTGTCTTTTCAGTTGATAAAATATATTGAATCCGCGTATTATTAAACAATGACCATACATATGTATGTGGCACTTTTTCTACATCGTAACCACTACTCTGTACAGTTGATATAAATGCATAATCCATTTCGACTCAAATATATCAACTTATTTAAGTGCACGAACAATATATGAAAAACTGTAATATGAGCATAATGATTGACATTGGGACACGACAGGATAATCAATAATTAATATCTGTCTCCGGCCAGATATTATAAAAGTACCTGACTGCTTGATAAGGAGGGAGTCGCCGGTACCATTTACATTATGTAACAGCGTTTTTTATCCATATTTTTTCATATTATGAGTGTGTAATACAACATGCATGTACGCACACAAACAATGCAGAGTTTTCCCCTTTTTTCGAATCCTTTTGAATATATTTATGACTTTAATGTGGTAGTAATAGTAGTTGTAAGGTGATTCTCAGTGAGCATGCATGGGTTCGGCCCAACTTTTTGATAGAACCTTTATTACGTACATATGAGTATATTGCGCTCATACACCATCATCATTATCGAAAGTTGGGGAACACCGTCTGAATATATAGGGTTTTACATGGTAACGTTTCCTCTAAAAAGTCAACTCAAACGAATTTTATGTTGTATATTAATTGAACTACTGCTTGTTGACTTACTAACTGTCGTTTCTAGCAGTTGGACGCACAAGCTAAAGATATAAAAATATTTTATCAATATAATTGGTTTTGTCTGATAAGTTTCGAATGTTTGTTCCATAATAATGTCCATGAGACAACACATGAAATTATAGAATAACTTGCAAAAGCACTATAAAATACCTACACTTACATTATTCAAAGAAAGCAGATTGGCACACTTGATTTCGTCTTGTCTACATGTTCATTTAGCTCTATTCACTCACTCACAATTAATTGGATCATACCTCCTTCTTCGTCCCACTTATCTTTCCCTGTCGTATCGCATCATTACAGTAGAATTTGCTTACAAAAACAGCCTATATAGTAGGTCGGGTTATACATTATAAGTAAGATGTTGTTTGCTTGTGATATAAACAATATAAATATAAATTAATTATTTTAGAGCTTCTCACACAACGTATCGTTTTGTAATGAAGTGCCACCTCCTTACAACGTTACCCAAGTCCAGGTTGACTTGACTCTCATTGTAGTATGCATATTCATAATAATTTGGCACTCTCATTTTACCATTCATCAGTTAATATTTCATAAATTTGTTAGTTGGTTGACTTACACTTCCGTGGCATCCTATTTTCTCTTTTCAATACCGTTCCAACTATATAATATTACTGCTTTCAGCATATTACGAACAAGCACAATTAACTTTTCAGTTCTGAGACTCGTGTTTTTGGAAGAACACTAATAATAATTGCTTATAAATATTATGCATGTTTTGAGTTTTTACTTTAAGTGGAGGTAGCCAATTTTCTTAGTTTTTTTATTCTTCCTTTGAGATAAAAAAATGCTGAATAACACACGATAACTGACGACTGTCTTACAGTGTTTTTATTCCGATTGCTCTGACATGATGGTGACATATGCAATCAAACAAAAGAGGCAATGGGAAAAGGACGAGATAGGAAGGACTTTTGCACGCATACTTTAATGAAATAGCGAGAAACTGTCAGAGTACATATATTTTTACTTGTAAGAAAGTATATAAATGCTAATATGAATCATATAATAGTAAAAGAATAGCATTCTCCAGATCCCGGCAGATTATTGGCGAGTTTCAATTAACTATTTAATATTTCAAAGAATTATCCACACAAGTTTAACATTTTTAGCTTTTAAGCAAATCAACAAACATTTTTACCTTTTCTTCGATTGTCGTCATTTTTATGCTTTCTCCGCGTGTTGTTGTCCAACTGTTTTGCTTTCATTAAATGGAATAATGAATTGTTTGGGAATATGTCACTGAATAATATATTGTGATGAGCAATTTGAGTGAGCGTCTTAAGCCTTAGCCTTGCTTGTATTTGTGTGTTACTCTAAATTTGAAATATGCATCATCATCATCATGCTGTGTCTCTTCTGTAACTCACTCATTGTCATATTGTATAATTAATTCAGAACAGTTTTTTCAATTTAAGCATTAACAGCAAAACATGCAATCTGATAGTGTCTGTTATTTCATCATCACTACGTTTAATAAAAATGTCCACGAGTGTTTTCTCGTCAATTCCATTAGCTTTTTCTTCGAATAAATTGTTCGTTTATTCAATATTATTTTTAGTTTTTTTTGGAATATATATTGGATATACACCATATACATGGGCGTGCATGAATGCATGCGGTGTCACGGTACTTTTTCCATTGTTCTATCCAAAAAAATCATTATCAGACTTTGTCCTCAAATAATCGAGATGACTATCTTGGAACTCTAAATAAAATAAGCTTGTCTCATTTCACGGCAAGTCACGAACAGGGAAATGTTAAAATTCATCGAAATACATAACAACTTTATGCATGCTAATCTAACCAATAATGGTAAACAATTGTCAAACAGATTCGTCATAAAAATGGAAGAAAAGTCAGCTTGTATAAAGGTATTTACTTTGGACAACAATGCTATTGACAATTAGGGTGAAAATGGTAGGCAATGTCATTTTATCATATAATGTCTTTGTTTGGCTCGTGTATATTTTTTTATTTTTCAGTTATCTCCAAACTATAAAGCGAGCTCGTTATTAATTAAGTATAAGATGATGAGTTTGATTGTGATTTGGCTTTTATTGGTTTTGGTTGATAAAATATGAAAATGTGTGTTCAATTTTTTGCTTCTTATTTACAGTAAACAAGTTCATTACTTTTGGCTCATTAATCTACATAAGTGACGCTTTTTGGGGCGATTCAGGCGTTGGAATTGATTGAGATTCTAAGACAGCTGCTGCTAGTTTTTTTGCCGAGTATGAACTAAAAGTGTGCAGATAAAACGGAAAATCGTGTATCAAATAGGCATTCTATGTACGCTGAAACCATATAATTTGTAATTTCTTGTTTCATGATAATTTGCGATCGACATTGACAGCATGAAGGCATCTCACATTTAATTTCAGGAGTACGTGGAAAAAGCTTTGATAAACTGATAAATTTCATGTTACGGGAACAAAGAAAAATGTATGCATAATTTGCTGATTAATTTAGACTAATAGATTGTGTTATAAGAAGGCTAATCGAAAATGTACTTAAGAAGTCATCAATAAATTTGCAAGACATCCCCACGCAATCGAGTTGAATATAAAATCCATAAAACTGGGTAGAAAAAGAAAATTCCTAATTATGCTGCTCATATCAATTTTTCTCACAAAAACGAGCATAAATATTCCAAGTTAATTTGGCGTCATCAAGTCCCTAATCATTACAAAATGCATTATGAATTTGTGTTAATTGAGAGTTTTGTAAGCTTAGTTCCAAAAATCACTATCGCTGTATTTCTATTAATAGCGCTAGAATAATGAATGCGCCAAATTTTTATAGTTTTGCAAGTAAATGTTGTATTTTTCCTACATAGCACGTGGCGCAACTAAATTGCTTACCTTTACTGGATATCGCATTTTACATGATAATTCAACGAATTATTATATTTCTTTCTTTACTTTCTTTTATGACATACAGATACATACCAATACCAAATTCAAAACTTATGGCAAAAATGTTGGAATCAAAACCAAGGAGGCGTGGTACACGCATTGCGATTTCGTGAAAGGGGTCCCTTGAAATCTTGGCGCCCTGAGACTATGGCTGAAGCCATCTTTGCTGTCTTAAGGGACGGACTGTCCCTGTCACAAGCAGCACGAAAATATGACATCCCGTATCCAACCTTTGTTCTGTATGCAAACAGGGTCCACAACATGTTAGGACCTTCTGCGGATGGCTGTAGCGGTTCTGGTAAGTGTAAGAATGAAGAAAAAGTTTTACCAAAAACGTCCTAAAAGCATTGCTTTACAAAACAATTTACATGCTAGTTGTGGAGATATACTAGCAACTTTCCAAGATTGGGAATCCACCTAAAACAACTACTTGCGACTTGACAAAACTACATAGTTTATTGCTCATTCATTTCAGATTTGATGTCTGATATGCGGCCTAAAGGACGGGGCAGACCTCAACGAATATTACTAGGATCCTGGCCCGAGGAGCACATACGTGGAGTGATTCGAGCAGTGGTATTCCGAGACACACAAGGAGGCAAAGATGACTTCCCTTTCATTTTCAATCGAGTAAGTATCTTTTAATGCTGCACGCACATCATACTTTCATTATGACTTTCCTTTCGTCATATCCATGTCACATTCATATTCTTTCATTACAAATTACTCACCTTCATTGGTTGGATTCGAGCTCATTTTTATAAGATTTCATAAAAATGACAATATTTGTCATATTTGCACAGATGTCTTACATTGCCCCACATTACAAACCTCTAGTCCCAGTACATACGTATGAAAAACGTTTATGTTTCACAGGAAACCGGTCTCTGCCTACCTCAGACACCCGGGTCATCCTCCCACAACGGTCTGGACATGACTCTTCAACAGTTTAGCAACCCATTTTTGAATCCACCGAGTTCAGGTAGTAGTTCAAACAGTACTGCCGCTGCCGCTGCAAACCTACTCCATCAGTTGCAACCACCCCAGTCAACTACACCAAAGCACTCCACCACTTTATCATCTGGAGGTAATTCAAACCCAGCAGGGGCACAACAGAGTGCAACCAATTTGTCAAGTTCAGCAGGAAACTCCACCAGCCCAACAAGCAATAATGTTCATGGGGTTCAGAACTTGATTAACATCAACGAGCATGTACCCAGCAGTCTCAACGCGGCACTACAGCACCTGCAGCAACTTCAACAACAGGGTATGCTGAGTGCCAGCACAACACCTGGCTCGCCATCCTCGAATGGCAATTCACCCCTTCAGCAAGTACTTAGCAGTGCTGGGTTGCTTTCCGCACAAGCACAAAGAGAGCTATTAGCTCTTCAACAGAGACATCAATTGCATCAAAGACGACACTCTGTGTCAGCAAGCAAGGATTCAAAGGATGGGGATGTATCCCCGTTAGGTTTGCTAAGCAAAAAGGTGCTTTCATCAATGGGCAATGAGGACTTGTCCAAGGAAGAGGCACCCTCCGCAGCATTAATAACAGATGCAGAATTATTGCAAATTAAAGCAGAGCTTCCATCATCATTGGGTGGAGGTGGCGGCGGGATGGATGATGAGGATAATGCGGAAGACGGTAATGAGGCTGGAAATAATTCAAGTAACAACAACAGACACAAGGTTGCTGATGAGCAGCAAGATGACGATAATGATCACACTGGAGTAATCCCATTAAACGAGGGTGATGATGAGGAGGAGCCGTTTTCCACAGTTTTCAAGCAAAGTGTTAATAACCCAGGACAATCTTCTCTTACTGGGAGCAGTGGTGGGTGTGGGCGAGCAGATCAAGGAATGGCTGTAGAGGAGCATAGTCGCTTGCAAGCGGATTTTGTGAAATTTTTAAATCGAAATTCTACATCGCCCGACGTTATTAGTGGAAATAATGGGAATAGTGCTACTGGTAATTCTCCGAAGAATAGTAGTGGTAGCGATTCGTCGAATGAGGACGCAAATAGCAATAATAATGATGGCCCAAAAGGGTCCACTAGTAATGGTAATAATAATAGCACTGAAAATAGTAATGCTGGTACTGGTAATGCTAGTAGGAGCAATGAGACCAGTAATAATAATAACACAGTAGCAACGCCAACTTTGGCAGGGCAAGATGGACAGGGGACGATGATGATCACGCCATCATCATCTGCAATAACACCACTCCAAACGGACGCAAACAGTAGAAGGGCATCTCTTAGAGGAACCAGTATTAGCAGTTTGGGTGAAAGTAGTAGTTCTGGTGGTGGAATCGGTGTAACCGGTACTTGTACGGCTTCAACCACTTCAACCAGCACTTCAGGCATCTCAACAAGAATGAGATCGTCAAGCAGTCGGGGAGGAGAGCGTGAAGTGAATACGCCATCTCCACTCAACTTCCACCAGAATCAGGCAAGCACGAGCTAATGATCTTGTGAAAAAGATGTGCTGCACAAAGCCGAGCCGCTGATATGCTGCTTTACAAGTATATAACGTTTATACCTCTTTTCTTTAGGTATCTATAACTTGTCGGCACTCAATTTTTTGGCTTTTGCTTTTATTATAGAAGAAATACACAAAAATGTGTGCTCTACATTAAGGTTCTGCTATTTTCTCCGTTCCGTTTCAATGTTTTTATTGTCAGTATTATATAATAATATTATATTGAAAAGGTGGATTCCACGCTCTTTTTCCTGTCGCACTCACTCAAGTCGGTAGTCCTGCTAGAGGTACCATGTCTGTGGTGGCAAGTTGATCATTACCCGAGAACATTTTATCCATGAACAGGGACGTAACATTACCGTGAAGCAATAATGCATTATTACAAGTCATTCGCAATTGCATAAATAGACATTTTTTCCGGTATATAGCAGAATTATTGGTTACATGGAAAGGCAAAATATCTTTGTATCGCCCATAATTTTTTATTTTATTTTTGAATTTTCATTCGAAAAATATATATAAAGCATCAAAGAGTTGGAGGATTTCTTTGCTGCAACTACTAACTCACTATCTACGAGAAAACATGATGGTACATACGACAAAAGCAGGCAGTTATTTTATAGGGTTAAAAAACTCCACTGAAATTATGAAACTGGAGTCATGTCAACTGATGACTTCTAAAATCTGAATTAAGCGTTAAAGCATAATTATTTTTAAAATTTATTATTGTTGTGATGAGGATTCTAATTCCAACTATTAAAATTGCAAATTTTTTTTAAAAAATATTTTTTTATCAATTCTTACGGTTTCTACATAGATAAACATAAACAACGTCCACGAAACAACCTTACAAAGCTGTGTTTGTACATTTTTTATTTTATTTTGGGCGCGTTAAAACGCCTACCTGTTTAACGTTATGGGTACACGAAAAAATGAACTGCACGCACACTTACAAAATCTACCAACATATTTTTTTGCCACATCGGTCGGTGAAAAATACGATTATTTATCAAGATAACAACAGAAGGCATTATATTATTTTTTATCTGTTTTAATAGTCGGTACTCATCTCCAACAAGCCACACGGCATGAGTCAATTAAAAGGGGAGACTCACAAAAGTGACAAAGGGTTGATTTTTGTGCTGCTGAATGACTGACAATTCTAATGTGCTACTACTTTTTTCTGTATTTTACTATACAATGCTTAAAATATAAAAAGAGAAATGCATGAAACACACAGTGAAAATAAAATTGCGTATTTTTATGTATTCCAGAATTCATTCGACTTTTACAATACAGTCTTATAAAAAGAGATGCTGGCCAAAGTGCTATGCACTTTGTGATTCGTGACATGAAATTAACTTCCTCTTTTTTTTAAAAAAAATTAAGGGTTCAGTCAATCAATGAATGTTCTGGCTGTATGCTCATTCTTCGAAAATTGAATTATTATAAATGAGTAGTCAGTAGTCAACGAATAGAATAATGGATAAAATAAGTACGCAATGCAACGGCAATACTGTAATTAAGATTTTAATTAGATTTGCGTCGCAAATGAGGAACCGTATCATATGAATAGCAAATGCATAGTCTACTCACTACCAGCACACAAATATTTCATTTCCATTTTTCTCTCAATTAATTTTAAAGTTTAATGCATATAAAAATCATAGGAAGAACCAAAAGGAAGAGGTTCTTCCGACCGTTTTTCTATTCAATGTTTTAGAGATTTTATTTTGATAGAAACGATCATCATATGTAGTCAACATTACTCATAAATATATATACAATATTATATATAAGTTTCATATTTTCAAGTGAGTTCATACCGTTGAAAATGATGTACATTAACACAACAGTTTATTCAATTTTATTACTCATTAATACTACTGCTACTACATCTGCATCAACTGGGAAGTTATGAATTGAAAAATGCTTCCAGCTGCGTGTGCTCTTCTCACTGTAGATTTTACCTTGTGCAATATAGCCTTGTAAATTCAAAACTTGACACGACTGCATGATGGTTTGAAAATAGATTGTATTCTATTAGATATTAATGCATTAATCAGAGTATTTTAGCATTCATTTCCATTGGTTTATTGGCATACAGTTCTAATAAGTATGACAAAAGCAATTTCAGCAATTTCTTTAAAACACGCTGTGTTCAAAACTTACAAGTCACACTTTTTTGTATTGTTTAAGAATTATTTGTAGAAAGAATTTTTCTCTTTTTCGCAAGTTATCAAATCCACGTGGTGGTCAAAGCAACGTTTCAAATTTTTCTTATTGTCATTTGATTTATTTCTATGCGACTGTAAAGTTGAAAGTGTTTTGAAACAACTTCATTCAAAATTTTTAAAACTTTACGGGTATCATCACTGAAGTGTAAAGGGCAAATGCTATTCCAGTGTCCTTGCTTTAAGTTTTGGCCACTATAATGACTATAATGTGTAAATAGTCGCGCACGACTCTAGTCTTTGACTTGTGTTATTTTTGCATAGGTGTAATGCTTTGATATTTTTATATAATTTTCTTACTTCCTGTCACTATGGTATTATAGTTTTTATAAATGTGTTATCGATTTTGTCAGTTTATGTCTGCTTAGTCCTTAGAGAAACTGTCTTGTAGAGTTTTACTAAATGACTTGTATTTATTGATACATAAAATATTTGGTATATAACAAGCAATATAATATGATGATTCATTTTTCATTGTGTGTAATTTACTTTTAAAATCATTTGCACAGGTAAAATTACATCTTTTCAGACAATGCATATCCTTTCCAGCCAGTAACGCTTTGCTTTGGCTATTTGTATAATATATCTAGCCATTTTAAACAAACAAAGTAGAAAAGGTTTGGGCGCATACATTAAAGCCATTAATATCGTTTGTTCTTCAGGCACGTCGTGTTCTCCGGCACTTACCTTGAAATCTGACGACGCACATATTCAATTATCAAATAATTTTGAACTTGAAGCCCATCATGATGATTTTTAATCTTTTAAGTTTTTTACACTGCACTGGCAACATTCTCAGTCGTGTTATTATATTCTATCATTATTTTACTGAATTTCTGCTGACTATCCCTTAGTAAATGTACACATTACAACAAATTTTGTTTCGCTTTGTATGCCAGTCTCTGTATGAAATGAAATATTCTTTATTATTATTATATATCTTCAATAATTGCAGTAATAATAAGAATTTAAACGTAACAATCCTATTTTTTTGTACCGCTCAAGTTCAATTTACTTTATAATCCAATTCAAGGTCTACTCATCATATAGTTGGAATAACTTTTTATTTTATGGTATTCAGTATAAGCAGACTTTTCTTTTATGTTCTGTAATGCGTTCTATATGTCTATGCTGCTTTATATTGTCCATCTGTACATATTTTGTTGACTGATGATGATAACATTTGAATATAATAATACATTATATATGTAATAATAATATTATTATTTGTTGCGGTGGCAGCTACTTCATACTGAAATCATTTCTATGTATTCAACATTACATTTCAAAGCGCACTTATAGTATCTAAAATGATATTCTTTAACTCTTTTTTATCTTATTGTTTTTGCCATCTTCATTTTATCGTCTTGAGAGTGGAAATTAGCCTTGCTGTCCTACACTTATTATATAGTTACACGGTAGACGAATTATGTTGCTTTGCGGCTGGGCTGTGAATCCACTGGCACCAGGAGGCGAACATACCAAAAAGTATTATTATTTTTATCGCTGGAGAAAAAATTAAAACTTTTTTTTGCTAATGCTGTGCTATTGTCGACTCTGACGCGTATTTGTATGTACATATAACGCTGTCGTGGAATGGAATGCCGGTATAAGTTGAATTCAAATGTTTTTGTCTGTACACAATCTTGGAGCATTTTGTGCTATTCGACATTGAGAGAGTATCAGTATGTAACATGTACGAGTACAATCACAAAAGCAGACAATCTCATACGCTCATGCATGCATCAGCAAAGGGAAGAGAAGTTAGCAATGTTGTTGAAAGTATTATTATTATTATTATCATAATAATAATAATAAAAAATATTCCTATTCAGGTTTGCCTTCAGATAATATAAACTAAAAATGTGTAATGCATGCATATATATTTACTTATATTATTTATAATATATGTGGCAACTCACTAACAATAGTAAAAATTACTCTGGGACAAAAAATGACGACGATGGTTTGGTGTTTGGATGAGGACGTAGAATGGCATTATAAGGAAACTCTCAATCGTTAGTTTGTTTTCTACCGAACTTAAAATTATATGTACAATGCTTTGTTGTAATACAGAGTAAGTAATGAAGGCGTAAAACATATTATATCTATATGGAACAATGATCAGCATTCTCCTCATTGGGATCGTTGCATCAGTAACTGCAACTACAAAACAACGCCATGCAATGCAGCCATATTATATTCTACAGCGATGTCAAATAGCACACAAAGCGCATAAATATATACACTGTCAGACGGCGTTAGCAAGAGCTAAACACTTTTTGAAATTCTTCAGTTCAGTTTCAGCCAGAAGTATAGCATCCACTGGAAATGAAGAGAGACATAGTTAGTAGACAGAATAGCTCAGAGTCTGCCTGACGAAGTTCGTAGAGTTGAATGGAAGGAAAAAAAGAGGAACGAAAGAGAGCGAGAGGGGAAATGCCATGATTATTATAATAATTATTTATTATTATTGTTATTACTATTATTATACTTTACGAACCAACGACATATGAGCTATAATAACGATGGTGCTGGCTGCTGCGTAGTTGTTATTATAGTATATGGCAAACGAGTACTGAAGCTGGGCATTAGCAGCACACTACTAGCATCATTGTTAGTTGAGAAGTTAAAGGGAAAAAGAAAGCAAGCACACACATAAGCAAAAAGTAATATCATCATAATAGCTCTCGTAAGTACGTAACATCTCGATGTGTACACATTACCTCAGCTAGTACTTTGGAGAGACGGATAAGAGATGTGTTCAGGAAAAAGGGTACTTTTTACAACTTCTGTGTACTCTAAGCAAACCCTGAAATAGTGCTAGATGCGTACACAGAAAAGCTATAGACAAAATGGAAGGAATTATGTACATTTTTATATATTAAAATATGAGTCAAGTTCACATCAAAGTGTATTAAAGATATTTATATATACCTGCCCATCTACTCCCAAGTAGTGAATGATGCTTACGTACAATATTATCCAACATAAAAGACTAACTAAATATAACATGAGTTCTGTGTGAACTGTTATGAGCAAGGCCATGTATGTTCTACATAGCTAGTCGGAGAGCGAGTGATTATTGTGTAACACCACACCAACAGGCATGCAGCGGAATTACAATTTGTCGGCTAAAAGGGCTTAAAAAGGAAAATGAAGGAACAATGAAGAGAGAAAATCATGATAATATTTTCTAACATTCTAACATAAACAAACAAAAAAGCTTCAAGTTAAAAGCAACAGAAGAGGAAAGAACAAAGTTAATGGGCTAGCGAGCGTGGTGAGGGAAGAGAGAAACTTTGCTGAAGAGATTGCTAGATGAGTAGACGCACACGGATATGGATATCTGTCGTGTCTTTAAAGCCAAAAATGTCTACATCTAATAATGTCTATAAGAAAAAATAAGAAAACAAGATTTAAAAGCTTAGGCTTAAAAACTAACAGAAATTTAAGTAGTAAAAGTGAGCAGTATAAACAGGGACAGTAGTTGAGGAACAAGGAAGTCAGCAAGAGAAGAGGGGAGATGCTGCAAAGAAAACTTTTTGGCTGCTATATTATTTTTATTATTATTGCGAGTACAATTTAGAATTATTATTGCTTCAAAAATGTTCATAGCAAGCCAGGACTGTTGCTTTTCATGATAAGACGAGTTGATGTTGGGTTTGAAGTGAGATTGGCGAACCTCAAGCCAAGCATTCTGTACAGTTATAACATGGAATCTAATATCAGCATGGCATAAAAATCAGGGATTAACAATAACATTTATAAATACAACAATTTTGTATGCACGCACAATTACGAGTTATATACCATAATGGTTGCTTTTGTTGTAATTTTAAAAATCCAAACAGGCTTGCTTTGTTGTTAAATTGATAATTTGAGTTTTAAGGGGTTTTTATGCAAGATTCATGCCAAGCAAAATCAATAAGAATACAAAAAATCATGACTTTGGCTAAAACTTTTTCATTAAACACATGATTTATCCATTTAAAACTCAAGTTAAAGGTAATCTCAAAAGGGTCACGGTCAAGGTTCAGGGTATGATCAATAAGTCACCACAAAATAATCGAATCTAACAAATATAAGTGATCGGCTTCAAGAAACAGCATTTAAGCTAGTTATATCAAAGCTGCAAAGTGAAGTAGTCCAGTATTTTGCAAATACATATCGGATTGAAGGAATATTTAGACGGTAAGAATTAAGAGCATGGCATGAGATGATTAATTTATCTGAGGATATAATTGAACCTGAATGACGCGTCCTGTGTATGAAAACGGAACAGGCAGCAATACAAAACTGCTGAAAGAGAAATAAAAGGTAAGCATTTCATACGCATATTTATTATTATCATGCTTATAAATGCAATGGGCTAGAAATATAACATACAAATTTAGCAATGTTGAGCGATGTTACCAATATTTCAAAAGTTTAAATGGACCATAATAATTCAAATTTCATTTTATAAGATCTAGCCAGTTAAGATTAACTTAAAAAATTTAACGTCATGGGATGATGAAACAAATGCACATAAACTGCTTGTATTTTGATGAGAGTGGTAGTGCGACAGGAAAAGTAATGTTACGCGCATAATATTTTCAATAACAGGTATTTACATTTAAGCAATTAGTATTAAAAGTATAGCTTCTGGTATATCCCAAAAATAAGTCTAATATAAGAGCAAATAGTACAAACCAAAGGGATTTGAAATTGGGACATCATTTTGTATGCTGGTAATAAAGTCCTCCTTATTTCCTTTCAATATTATGCAATATATATTTCACTACATAAGTATAACCACAGAAAATGGTTTGAATGTGGATTTTTGCAGAGGTTAAAAATAATAACTTTGATAATAATAAGAATTGATTATTAGATGTGTCCTTTTAAGTCAATTACGTAATATTGAATGCATAAAATTAAAACTTACTTGCGCATAGGATTTTTTATCCGCAAGACTCATCATAATATAGTAATCATCATAGTAAATGAACTAAATAATAACCTACATGTGTGCAATATAAAATATCGCACTCCCTCTTAAATTGAAATTTCGACAAACAATATACTGTTGTAATTATGCGAGAGGCGGAAGCATAATCATTAAAAATAAGTAGTTTTCATTAAAAATTAATTACAAATAATGCATTACTAAATTAGGTTATTGTTTCTACCATTAATATTATTTTTATATTTTAAGAGACTTAAGTGTTATGCTATTGATGCTTCATGGTACTTTGAAGATTAATATTTTACTGCATCAAATCGTGTAAGCTTATGCGTGAATTTGTTCTCAGTTCAATTGTTAAATTAATAAATGTAAAAATAATGATTGTCGGAATTTTGGATTATTCAACTCAAGCTTTCTTTCTTTGAACAATTTTTCTTCCTGGTTGTTTGAATTACTGAATAATTATAATTAGAAAAATGCAACTCATTTTAAACATTTTCGATTATAAACTTTTCTTTCGATCCCCACCAGTACAAATTTTCTTTTTTACAAGTTTCCCTGGATACGTTTATTATACAACATAAGTTTATTGCAAATTTATTGAAATTTATTGAAAATTCTTTAGAATATTTGATATGGTGGGCGTAGTATAAACTAAATACATTAAACTTGTCTTTTCACAAGTCACCAAAGGCAGTATTTTGTAAATTAAAACTGTTCTCCTACGGTTGTAACATTGTAAGTAATGAATTCTCTAACACTCATACACAAAACATAAGACTAGTTGACAAATCTATAATGAAAAAGATATTAGCTAGTCATTCAATGTATTATGTAATGCATCATTAATAGAAACAAAGTTGTAAAAAATGCCAACTGCTTTTTGGAATATAACACATAAATCCAAGTAATGAATAATTGTATATGCATGCCGTATTTACAGTAAATGTGCAATAACAGCTTTAGAGTTAAAAATATTTTATCGAAATAAAAATGAAATATTATGATAGTTGGAAGGTAATGATAGCCAGTAATAATGCTAAATGGTAAGTCAAAATAAACATGTTTTAGTACAACGTTATTTCTACGTAGAATTCATAAGTCATATTGAGCATTAAAGATAATTAGGGCAAGTAAAAGTTTAACATTATACGCACATATTAGTAAAAGCCATAATCGTATGTTGTAAGCAGCGGCATTAGCTATCTGGCATTTCAGAAGAACATACTGTTTCACCTTAGTTTTTTAGCTTAAACTTCTATCATAATAATCTGTCTGTAAATGAAGGAATTTACAATCATTTATTACTTGCAATTAGCGGGTATTAATATTAATGTTATTTATTACTGTTTTGCACAATGCACACATGCAACTATTACATTATAACTATATGCATTATAACTTTACATTTGTATATAATAATTCTTCATGTAGTCGAGACAAACTGAATGATGTATTCATACCTTTTATTTTGTTTTATGGAAGGACTTATTTCTGAAACATTGTATAACTTATAGACTATATATAAGTAAGATTCTATAGAGTACTTCTGAGGATTCATAAATTTGAGAAGTAATAACATAATAAATAAAAGAAATGATAATTAGTAATAAATGTGTGATGTGTTTAGAATTGCTGTTTTTATTGATGTATAATGCTTGGGAAGCAATTAGGTATCAAGCGCACTTCCTATAGCCCTGTGCGTGTATCTAATATTTTACTAGGCACAGAACTTTTGTCCTATATTGCAATATCATTATAGACGGATATACTTGACTATTGTATGTAATAATATTGATTTATGCTGAAATTTTCCTAAAATTAAAAAGAAAGATAAAAAATAAAAATAGATAGACATGAAAAAATAAATTTCTCAAAAATAAAAAATTTCCAATTTAGTATTCAAATAAATGAATGCGAAATGGCGATCTATATATGTTAGCATGATGATGCAAAATATGAATATGCCATGAACCGACGTGTTGTACTCCGGCCTGATGAAAACTCCTGTTTCTCAAATGGTACTTGCAGTGATGCGGGAGGTGAAAAACACAACCGATTTCAGGTAAAGTTATTAATGTTTTCTTGAATGCTACTTCATTAAACAATATTTATAATGATATGTGACATTACATCTATTGCTGGTGTGTCCATCATCAGCTTATAGCAAGATAATAATAGTTAAAATGTATCAAATAAATAATGAATGATGAGACCATATTATGTAGAATTGAGAATTATATTATTCGTCGTTATAAACATTGAATAAAAGTACTTGATGAATTGCTTAGTACATAAAATATAAATGACGCTTCTGTCTGGTCGGTTGGCAACCAATAATGACTATAAACTGTTCATATAACACAATATTATTTTCGGCGAGTTTTTTTTTGAGAATTACTGGTCATGTTTCACGTATATACGAGCTCTTGGCGTTACCCAGTTGTGCTTTCTCAATAGATAGTTAACAACCATGCATATTATATATTGATCATTTTTTCACAATTACCATACGTACTATTCCACAACTTTAATTTTCCAGAAGTTATAACTTTAGTCTGCTTTTATATTATATATACTTTAAATTACATATAATATTATCAATTATTATCCATATTTTCATATATATACAATATATGCTATGATTTATTGATATCATGCACATGGTTTTACTCTGAAATGGCAGCATATTAAGTCCGAATAAATTCCTGCTTACTGCAAAACTTTTTTTTGAAAAACATTGACCTTTTTAGGCAATTATATTTTAAAATATGCATAAATTGTAGTAATATTGGTAAAATATTTGGCATTCTAAATACATAAAGACTGAAATAGAAATACAGCACTGATAATTGTGTTTTTACTTTAGTGGATGACATTTTATTTAACAAAATAAATGCCCTAAGTTGGAGAACCATTAGTGCCTAGGAACTACAGATCGATATTTATATAGGTATTATATTTTTCAGGTAAGATGGTGACAAAACAGAAACTTTGGACGGACGTATCATAAATCATAATGTTGAGAAACTTTAAAGATTATAATGATGTTTTTATGATAATATGCATGAAGGTATTTGCAAAATTCTGATAATACACTTGGTAAACATTGTTCGAAGAAAAATATAACTTCATTGGAAATTCAAGAAGAATTGTAAATTGACTGATCAATATGTCTTTTTAATCTTTGCGACCTTTATGATCAGTTAGACTAAAAACGTTATTTTTTACACAATCTGTAAAGCTGAAGTGATTGTGTGATGACTTGATTTTGGTTCAACTTGATAATCAACAATTAATTTAAATAAATGATATTTAAAAAATAGGAAAACAAATGGTGAAGCGCTGTGTCTATGTTTCCCAGAAAGAGGTTTTGAACAATTACTTACCTCAAAAGATGCAAAAAATTAAGATAGTCCCAAATATTATTTGACTTGGCTTGCTGCTTGTCTCAGCGCATCAGCAATATAACGCACAAGCACTAAGGAGATAAAATAATCGTTCAAAAATACACCTTGGTTCAACCTTTTTCTTGAATTTCCATTCCAATTTCTTTGATTAAAACAAATTTTTGAAGGTATTTACTTCATTGCCGTTGCATTATATTCAAAATGATAATATATCAACTCGGCATCATGACAGTATAATATATATTTTTATCTTATGAAGTATGGAAATCTCTTAACATTTGAGTATTCCTTAAGCTCCAACAGAATAAAAAATATTATAAAGCGTCTTATTAAACATAAAATGAGCCTTTTCTTCAACTAGGAATGTAGTGATGGAAAAATATTATTGCGGATGACTCGATCCATTTATTATTATGATGACGATATTATTTCGTGTACAAACTTTTTTATATATATTATTATGCAGCATTATTAGAAATAATCGTTAAGCTTTTATATTTGCAACAGGGGAAACAATCCAACTGGTAAGGTCCAGCGTAATTGATGACCAACAAAACATCGTGTAATACTTAATTCGATATATTTCCCCTTATGTATTCCTGCACAGTTCGTCTCGTCTAGGTATTATTAATGATGACGATTACATTGTTTGTTGCTTGGTGTATAACAAAATATTATGAAAAACATTTGCCCATTTGTTTTATATATGTGGTCTTTGTACTGCTGCGGCTACGGTGCAATAAAGCTACAACCAACCAAAAAAAGAGATGTTCTGAGTTTCCGAACTCTACAACATCCCCTATCATCTTTTTAAAGCAAAGAAGTTTTCATACGCGTATCTATTATCTGTATTCTATCTCTGTCCCTTACTTCTCAATCCGTTCTTTTCGTATACTCTGCTTAGAAAACTGGGACTTCTGTAGACGAAGCAGTCATTCTTGTCGACGTCCATAGTGGAGTATTATTATTATCATTATTATTATGTTTTATTGTTATTGTTACGTTGTGGAATGTTTGCCGACTCATGATGATGTATTTTTTATTTTGTTGTTTGCTGTACATAACCCAAGCTAAAACACACAGCTAGACAGGCAGTTACACACTCATTTCAACGCTTAAATGAGAGGGAAGAAGACGAAAAGGAAGAAACTTTTTTTTACCATGTGCATATTATATTTAATGATAATAATAAAAAATATATTCACCCATGAAATACATAAAAACTAAAAATGTTTATTGCCACAATGATAATAGTGTGCCTTTAGAAGAACAAAGAAAATGTTCATTTTATAATATATACATATAGGTACATAGAAGTAATGGGTATGAAATTATGACGGCGAATTCATAGCTGTACACAGCGAATGTTTGAGTGATTTGAAAAGTAATTATTAATATTATTACAAGGTTTCTTCTGATATTCCTGGTATAGCTAATGTTGAAAAATATATTGTAATAATATATAATATTATGGATAATGCAGAATTATTATTGTGTCTATTAGTGCGCTTGCTACACAGCTCGGTAATCATAATCTTTCTGTAGACAACCCATTTTTCCTGAGTCAAAGTGCTACTTCACATTTTCCAACGGAAACTGAAATACAATCTTTAGATTCTGCAGACTGTTCAAATGTTTGAGAATTACCATAACAACGCTGATGCTGATGGTCACATTTTATGAAATGAAGTACAAAATAATTTGAAGTCTCTGAAAGCTGTTTATGAAACCACACATAAAAGAAAACTAGGATCTCTAAAATACATGAACAAGTTACACGTTACACAGGAGCCGACTGAAGTACACCCTGGACTGCGATTTTTGCAATAAATTACAGGGTTAAGCAAAATGCCTGTTTTGTTCATTTTCTTGTACACAATTTCAGCATAAGTTCGCCCCGTTTGTTCAGGTTTTATATGCCACGACTGCTTTGAAATTGTTAATGAGCAATAGAAATGATCTTACTTATTTGTTTGAAACTTTTATTTTAAATGAGTTTATTTACGTCCGTTTTGTATAAACAAAAGCTGACTTATTTTATTGCAACATGCAGTATCAAATATATGCTTTGTTCAAAAATTGAAAATTTCGGGGAAAACATAACTAAATAAATTCAAATTCTTGCTATTTTGTACTTGTTAGCTTCCTAAACTTCAATGTAAAATTCATTGTAAACTCGTTAACTTTGGTACGCCTTCTTTCGTTAGCAATCGGTTGAGAGTACCTGAAACAAGTCCAAAGTTGCAGGATCTACAATCATTGTTGCACTTTCCCAAGTTTGCTAACCATTCATTTTGAATTTTGAAAGCTTGAAATGTTTTCTTCTGCAAATTGAAATCAAAATGCAGAAATTATTTTAAAAATTAAGTTTTATGAGTTTTTAGTAACCACGATTACTGCTTTTGGACAAGTTACTTGTGTAATTTAACCTACGAGCAAACAAGGCAGCGTCATAAATTTTCATGGAATATAACTTAGAACTTCTAAGTTGATTAGATTAACAAGGTTCAAATCGTAAGGATATAGACATAAGAATGTTTGGAATAAGATTAAATATCGGAAATAAGATTATCCACAATTTGTATTAATTCATTGTTGAACAATAAACTTATCATTTGAACAATCTTGCTTGTTGGTTCCGAGGTGTCAGTGTACCACTTTTGAAATTATGATTACAACTTACATTTTGGAGTTTTTCAGATTAAGGTGTTGAGAAGATTTAAATGTGTCATTATTGTTTGTTAGATGCTGGCAATTGGATTATTATTAATTCGCAAAACCATGAAGCTTCCACATTAGCTAGAATACTACACATACAAAGTTTTCCATTTACTTTTCAGTGCTACATTCTACTTGTATGAAAATTGAATGTATTAATATTAACTGGCGTTATTACAAAATCTATTTGTATTCAAGCTCGTCTACAGTCTTCTTTATATCTGCAACGGTGATAAATATACAGTTATGCCTGAATGTACAAACTTAAAAGTGACTAGGTGAAAATATTCAAACAAACTAGCATTTCGCATGACTGGACTAATTAGCATTCTCTCTCACTTTTAGTCAACCCGACCCTCCTCCTACACAGTGAATTTTCAACATACATATATACAGTCATCAACATCGTCATCATCGCTATTTTTTACTGGTACAAATTACTTGAAATGGAATGGAAAACGCAGAGAGCAAAGTAGAAATGGAAACAGAAAAGTGGGGAAGAAGAGACTGGAATGTTTGTATTATATTCATTACTATTATCATTATTATTATTAATACGGCAGGAAACGGCAATATTCTCTTGTTGTTGGTTGAAAGGTTACGAGATGAAAACACAAACTGTAATAATAATAATAATCTAGTCCTATATATAGTCGTACATATAGAAATGTATTTTACACACTGCCATTTTCTGTGCTACAAAACTCCATACTTTGTTGGAAGGGAAATAAGGAAACGTTGAAATTTTGTTGGAAAAAGTATAAAGTTGGCCCTGGGAGGACGACCTGTTCATTGCCATTGCAATAACGTTTCGTGCATATTATACTTCTTATAACTGCCTTGTGTGTGTGCGGATGGAAATGGATTGAATTGAAGTTTTTAGTTGTTGCTGTATGTGTGGTTGGTGAGCAATGAGAGGAGGAGGAAAAAGAAAGGCAGCAGCGGAGGATGGAGGGTAGCAGCCAGCGTGAAAGAGAGGAAAAGTCTTTTCTATGATATTCTCTCTCGGACCAAACCATATAATAATATTTAATTGGCTGTAATAAAAATAAATGGGATTCTCTAATGCTGATATTCATGAAACCTACATTCATCTAGCCGCACTCACAATATAATATATATTTCTTTTCTCGTATATATATTTACATTAATAATATAAAAAGCACTGGTAATAGCACACGGGTAAAAACACATCGCACACCGCACCGGTCGGCTTCTCTGAGCTGCTTCGTGGGCTCTTCGCCGATATGTATCATTCACTATTTGGATAAAAAATATATGATGATGATGACTGAACACTATGTAATAATGTGGAGAATGCAACATTAGTTGTTAGTAAGAGTTTTTAGTAGACGGATATTATGTATATATTATATTTTTTGGTATAAACATAGGAGCACTAAATACTAAATACTGCGCCTGAAAACCCAACCATCAAACACCATTTCACATCAAACCTTGTTTTACTCCGCTTTTTTAGACTACTCACAAACAAACGAGGACATCAAAAACTCTCTTTCTACATGCCTCTCTTACTCTCCCTGAGACGAACTGCTCATAATAAGATATGACGATGTTGATGATCATGACCGTCATGATGATGCCATGATGATGACGCGATTTCATTTTCAAATCACATAATAAAAGCAAAAACCCTTCTAAGCCTGTGTGCGTGCATATATTTCTCGAAACACGAACCATCACGGACGTCTTCCTTTCCAAAGACTCTGGGAGTGTGCTGCGGGTGCTAGGTGCTACATGGAAGCTGGATGGGGTCATTAATTTGAAAATATAAAATCCATATTTTATGTATCTTTACAGTGAGCGAAATGGCATTCTACTAAATATGAACCAAAAAGTAACGAGTTGGTGGAAACACATTGTTGCTGATGATGAAGGTAAAAAGTATGTTATAAACAGGGAACAATAATTGGAGTTGGTCGGTGAAGCAAAGTGGAAGTGGCACATAAAATGGCACATTAATGCATTAAACATTTTCAGTTTGAATGTATGCAGTTCTTACCCTGAATTGAAAGTACTTTGTAACTGGTACTTGAAAGTTAAAATGAAAAATGAAACGTTTTCAGTTTTTTTCATAGGGAAACTATGTATTATTTTTAAATGTATTAAGGTTGGCCCAGTAATATAAAATTAACATCATGGTACAACGTATTTATTTAACAATATTATGTATAGTCAGTAAAGCCCACAATAACACAATATCAGTCAGACAATAACAAATATATATGGACAAGATAAATCAGTATGAGCAATATACATAGTACCAATAATAATAATACATGCAAAACAATCACCTTTTATATTTTTATTTATAAGATATAAACTTTATTTGACTAACATTTCACACTCAAGGAAAATAACAGTAAGGGTTAACTAAAATTCTAATCTAATAAATAAAAAATGTCCGAAAAAGTATCCGTATCCCTTTATATTATATTTGTGTATTTTACATATTATCTACTATCTTCAGATCTATAAGTAACCCTTTACCTCCCTCCCTCCATTGCATTCAGTAAGGTCACAGAATAATCTCAATTTCAACAAATGCCATATATGTCTTTTTCAAAATGTGTTTTTGAATCATGATTAAGGGATTATGACTGTAATTCTAATCCTCGTCGCCGGACATTTTGTTATATTTCGCCTTTAAATTTATTTCACTAATTTTGCGAACGGCTGCACATGCAGCATTATAATCAAACTGGTCAAATATGCTTAACTTACACTCTGCCATCATCCGGTCAATAAAATCTTCATACAAAGCTGTCCATTCAGGGGGCAAGTGAAACCGTCCAATGTCTTGACCGTCTTGATATTTCTCGACTTCTGAAGCAATACATTCCTCCAAGTTGTCGGTTTCAATTATCTGAATGCATTCCTTAAAAGGAGTTTTCAAACTTTTCTTTCGCGTTCGTATTTCCAGTGTGAACGACCTTGGTATTCGTTGAAGCCCATGTCGGTTGCACTCATAAATGAGACTATCCCTCATCTCCAGAAAGCGATTTTTTAATTGGGCATAAAAGTGATCTGGAGTACGCATCATCCTAGTTTTATCTAAAAAGTATGATAATTAAAGGTTTTCTTATGATAGCATAAACAACATTAAGCTGTCCAGTTTCTTATTACAAACTATTGCACTTACAACTGAATGTTATTCCACATGTCAAACTGTTGCAAGATTTTTTCGCTACGACCTTAGATGCATCGTAACCAATAGCCATTTGATGAAATTTCAAAGCATCCTCATTTCCCATTATCTTCATAAGCTTTACTCTGTCAAAATGAGCAAGCTGACTCATAGTTTTGATCCCTTTTTGTTGAAGTCTCGTGCCATAGGCCCCTCCAAGTCCAGGAATATCTTCCAATTTAATTTTCTTTGAAACTCTCCCCAAGCTGGACTGAGGAAGGACAGTTATAGCTTCCGGCTTGTTCTGGCCGCCCCCAAGTTTTGCAAGTAGCTTGTTACTGCTAACTCCACAACTTAAAATGAATCCCGTCTCGTTTCGAATATCTATCAAAGTTTCGTGTGCAATGACTGCACCATGCATTAGGAGAGCTTCAGTGATATGACGATCCTGAATTATGCTCTTGTTTGTGAGCACTTGCAAAGTCCTGTAGCTTAATTTTTCTCCAGTAGCACTATATGAAGGTGCCTCCAAAATACATTTTGTCTTCTTGATTTTGGCAACTTGTGTGGCAAGTGGGACTGGATGCCCGAACTGATGAACACGGTAAAATACCTCATCAGTAACATCAATATAAAACTCATCCTTGGATGCCCTTTCTATCTTGGGATGCGAAAACTTGCATCGACTTCTTATAGACTTCTCTAGACTCTCATATATATCATCAGAAGCCCTTCTTAGTCCTAATGCGTCGGGTTTCCCGAAATGGTTAGGAATCCTCAGTATGCGTAGCATAGAACAACGCTGTTTGGCCACATTCAGTGTGCATTCCTTCGATCTTCGTATGCCAAACTCTTTGGCAGGATAGTTCACTGCTGTAATTCTATAAACAGAAATTAATAGGAAAAGCACATTACTCACCATGAAAAATGAAAATCACGGAATAAATCATGAAATGAAAATGTACTTAATGGTCAAGGTCAATGAAAAATACTGGCTAAATTCTTACACATCATGCTCGTTGACTACAACAAACGGTTGCGTTTTCAACAATTCCGGACTTATTCCTTGATTCATCCCACGAACCTGGACTTCAAAGGAATCTACATCCATGAAAATAATGACGGCTTCCTTCGGTAGAGCATACTCCTCAAAATCGCTGTCATCTATAGAATCCAAATCCGTATCAGTATCAGCTTCGCTGCTGCTGTTGTATGGACTTTTCCCCATTATGGAGTATGAAGGAATAATCAAAACTTAAAAAGTAACTCCGAATACGTCTTAGGCTTGACACAAAATATATGTGAATGCCACGGGATCAGGTCACTGGAGCCAATTTATCAATTGCATTGTATACTGTATTGGGAGTATAAAACAAACGATTATATAAAAAATGCATGCAACTTACATACAAAGACTTTTCAAGTACTGTAATAATTTTGGGCTTAAACCGGAGGAACGTTATGTATTGTCTGCAATCTCAGTCTTTTTCTACGATCCGTTAAGATTTGTTTTTTATTTGAAGGTGTGCCTTTGCCTTTTTCAAAGTGGTAACTAAACGAATGGAACGGAAATTGTAAGGCTTATAATATCACTTATGTATTGAGTAAACGTTTGTTACCGTGCTTTGTTTGTGCTGTCCTATGATTCTTCATTCTGGAAAAAGCATTGCCGGTGTTAGCAAGCGGGAACGAAGATATGATTTACATTTGCCGATTAGCAATTCCACAGGCGCGACACTTTCCTTTTCCTATCATGCATGCTAGATTAGAATCTGTCCCACAAAGTCTTTGTGATAAGCAAAGATCAAGAAAGCTACGCTTATTCATACGCTTATTTAAAGTGTTGCAGAGATTTTATGCATGTAGTAAGTAGTAAGTAACTGGAAATATAATTTCTAGTAAAGGTGGTTATGTATGTGTATGGGATTTTTGTAGATTAAGATTTTGGTGATGCGATAGTGGTGGGCAGACGGGTTAATGAGTTTGACTATATCTGCCTGTATGTACATCATATTTCTTGGACGAGTTATTGGAGATGCTTTACACAGAAATTTTTTGAAATGTATTTATGCTTTTTGCAGACGCTTCATGAACACTACACTTCCTTCCAACTTACTTGAAGACCTGTACTTATGTCTTGGTCTGCTACCTTTTTATACCAGAACGATAAAATGCAATCATTCAGCAAATTTTTCTTGTTTCGTTTATTCGAGAATAGTTTGGTATGTGAAGGCATATAGCATTCCAATGTTGTAGTTCGTGTTTTAATGAAGACATGCAAATATATACATTTGACTTTTTTCAGCTTTAGCGTACAGTTTTTGTATGAATACAATGTACAACGGAAACCACAATCTTAATGATTTAATCCATTCATTTTTTCAATCTAGTTGGTTAATAGCTGCTGTTATCCCGTCCAGTTCGTGGTTTTAGAGTATGAAACGATACTCATTTAGATTTAGAAACCTCTACCAAAAAATACAGTAATTCTAATTTATGTATTAGTAGGGGCACCAAAAAAAATATATTAGGTATTTTGTCGTTATTCCAAAACAACTTGAAATTTTTCAAATTTACTTGACTTCTGTTTGTATTCAGATTAAATGTTAATTAACAGTTCAGTACAGGAACTGCACAAAACAAAATTCTAAAACTGAATAATTTCAATTGAACATTGAATATTCAGCTTTTGGAATAATCTACACAAATGAATATTGATCGATTTTATTGATTTCGTATTTTAAAATTTTCGAATGCAACTAATTTTTAAATTTTGCTACTATCAACTGTACGAATAGATATAAGAACAGATTGTTTTGATAGTGATAAGAGTAGAGTAGCTATAAACCATCTTTGGCGCAACCCATTATAAATGCCAAATGGGAACCTTTCGATATGATCAAGATGAATGGTATTTATGTATATTTTAAATATCATTGTCAGCACGATGAAAATATTTCATAATATGTATTTTTCACATTTCATTTGATTATGTCTTCAATGTTTCATTCAATAAATTTCATGACCATTCAAGTTGCCACAGAGAAGTGATCCCTAAAAGGTTAACCCAGATTACCTAATTCAAAGTAAAAAAAACTAAATAACCTTCAAGTCAAAAACATGTGTATATTAAAGAAATATTTTTGTATTCGAATATAAAACATTGTTAAGGTTACGATGAAAACTTGCATTTCTCTCCGGGTTAATGGAGTTTCCGGTGATATACAATTGCATAGTTAATCTCTTATGCAAAACACAGGCTTGTGCCTAAGTACTTTTTACATGACATACCTGATTTGATTACCTATTATACAAAATGCACGTTTTCACTGGTGCAAATGCAGATAGAGTTGTATTGCACACTGTTTTTCGCATCGTTATTCGTTGTATAATTTTTACACAATCAAAATCGAAATGGGTCCCGTATTTGTAGTTCAACAGCGTAAGTGGAATAGTCTGAGGGTCTAAAAACGTCGGAGAAAATAAATGTGGATCCAAGTGCCTACTTTATTTTTAGTTGTTTGGTTTTGACTGATATTCTAGACAGAAGTGTTGGCAGTCGTATAGTTCTCATGTAAATTTCATACAAAATTCATGCTAGTAGCATTTCTAGCATTGCTTTAGGTTACCGGAAAGAGCCTAAATATGAACTCAATAATTTTTTGTATCGACTTTTGGGTAGCAATTTGGCAAAATTTGACTGAGGTCAAAATGCTCTAGGAATAAAAAAAAAGTCTTCCCAAAAATTATCGTAGTTGCCTGCAATAGTTTTCAATTAAGGTACGACAAAATGCCAAAACCAAAATATAATTAATTAAAAATTTCAGAATTAACAAATAATCTGTTATTTTCTGGAAGTTATGCAAAATCATGGAACTTCTAAGACCATTATCTCATTCTGCTTGCCCCAGGAAATTTGCGATTTTTTCTGCGTCGAACAATATTTTTGCTTTAACCAGTTTCACTGACGCCTTGCAGACAATGATTTTCTCCATGGATACTGATGCTTGACATGCCATAAATTCTATGAAATAAATTGCGGTTTCCCAATTGAGTAAACTGAGAATGCGCACGCATCACTATAAAATACATGAAGCTAAACCGAAATCTTAATCCAGATTTTAAAAATGACTAAAGTTTTTTCTCATTTAATTTAACTCTGGACCCTGCAAATTTTGAACATTATGAATGGTTTTTTAAATAGATAACTCTTTAGTATTTAGTTTTGTTTCTTGGAATTTAAAACAACTAAAACTTGACTACATATTTCTTATATGCTCGTTTTATAAGACGAAGATGAGGAAGATCAAAATTTCGAGACTCAAGCACAATTGCAGATTGCAGTTATAGTTATAATTGTAGTACATTGTAATTGTATAATTGTATAATAATGTCTTACGTTTTATTGACAGGCATTCGCATTTTGCATTCCTTATTCATAATGCACAACAGTATATTGTATATCTCACTTTTACACAAATGACATCGGCATCCGAAAAGAAAAGCGGGTGAACATCATGTGTGTAAAGTATGTAGTAAGTTGTAGTAGGTATACTTATACTTTTTTATGGAGGCTTTTAAAGCAAAAACACATTGAATTTCCACAAAGCACAATATTATTTTCACCACATTCACCGTTTTGTAGGAACAGTTAACCAAATATTAAACTCTTCATTTGATTGACAGTGTACATATGATGAACATAACATAAAGAAATTTCATCTACATAATAGTAATGGGTTTAACTCATTGGGTTACCATACGACAGATACTGTTCACCAGTAATCATGCTGACGTGTGTATTAAAAGTTTAAGACTAAACAAAAGCACTTAATACAGTGATAACGTGCAAGATTGTAAGATATTCTTTATAACATTATATTTTGAATTTGCAAGTTGCAAATGTTCAATTCAAAACTGCAGGATTGAAGTTGTCATGTGTTGTATTCGTTATTGTGTTAAGTGCAGGTAGGTAATGAACTTACTGTACATTGTGCACATGAACTTTCTTAGCAACATATTAGGGATCTTGAGTATCATGATGCAATCAATGTAGACTAGTGTAGATCTTTTCAGTGCTTAACTGATAATCCTCTTCATCTTATACCCATTTTTTACAAATCTTTAATTTCAACTCAAAATGACTAAATTGGATCCGTTCTGGCACTCTGTGATAACAATTTGCAATGTGTCAACAATATGTTTGTGCATGGTTTGTAAACTACCACAGATCAGAAATGTCATTTCTTCCGGAAATGTGAAAGGCTTAAGCTTACAGAGTGTAATGGTAGAATTACTTGGGTAAGTGAAACTTCTCCTTCCACTTTGCACTAATATTAGTCATCTAAGATTACCTACTCATGTTCCACTTGGGCAAAAACGACAATACTATTTCTAATGGAGTACATTCTGCTCTTCCTGTGATTGTTTAGCTACACCATAGTCCTTGGGTACAATATTGTTCAAGGATATCCATTAGCATCTTTCTTGGAGTACGTGTTCCTAGTGGTCCAGGACATATTTTTGCTAATTGTTATCTTGCACTTTGTTGGTGCACTTGACATTCTGAAACTTGGATTCATAGGGATATACATTGCCATGTTCTATGGATTTACCCAAGGAATTCCTCACCCCAGTGTTCTTCCATTCTTAATGGTAAAGCAAACTATTATAAATACATGTCACTCAAATATAATATGGTTTACAGTTGCAGTTACAATGACGAACGAATAATTCTTATTTCAGAAATTTGCTACTCCTTGTTCAGCTTCCAGTAAGGTACTCCAACTAAGGGCGATTTGGGAGACCAAAAACTCACAGACTGTCTCTGTTATTACGTGGTCAATTGCTGCGTACACTTGTGTGTGTGAGTAGTCTTAACTGTCCTAATATTTAACATTATTCTAATGAAATTTTATATTTTCAAATAAATCACCGTTTGAGTATTATCATTTGTTGTTCAAACAGCACGAATCATCACTAATCTTCTACTAACTGGAGATGTTCCACTGCTAATCAACTATTTTATTGGACTTGTTTTAAATACACTGGTGATTGGTTCCGCCCTATACTTCCGCAAGCCAACCAAACCAACTTCCACTACAAAGAACATACCTGCCAAAGAAAGCAAGCGCTCCAACGACGGGAAATCGCCGAAATCAAATACTTCCAGGGGTGAAAAAGAAACCGACAAAAACAAATGAATAATAATATGGAATAGTTTCATTCATTCATTCCAAGAGTACATACTATTTATAGTATTGGTATCTTTGATATTATTTGACTGAATCCAGCAGACTATCAAAAAACTTTAAAAGATTGTTATACTTATTTAAATATTGTTAAATGGATTATGGATTATAAATTATTATATATAAAAAATGAGGAAGACTATGATCGTGATTCCTAAGATCTATGGGTTGATTTTGATAATCATGTGAGATTTCTTCCTGTATTTTTGACATTCCTTTGGAAAACAAAATCTTTCAAGATATTCCAATTGTTTAATTCCGAAATTTAAACAAGCGTACTTTAGCATAGTTGAAACTGAAACATAATTAATGCAATGTAAAAAACAATTGTTATTGTTATAATATTTATTTAGGCGATTTTCTGTTATTTTATAATATATATTTAAAAATAATTAAAGCATAGTAAGCATATTTGTGTACTTTTGGTAGATACAGAAATTCTAGTGATTTATATATATGTGATAGCATGCATGTTTGCAGTACGCGTTATTCCAATAAAGATAAAACTGATTATCTGAATTTAAAATCGATTCTTTCCATCATTTAAAACACAAACCACGCACACTAATTGCCGTGACATTGGTCTACTTTGGCAAAATCGTCGGAATTCCCAAAATCCGAGAATGGTTACGTACTATATACTCGAAAAATTATGACAATTGAAATGTTGGCATGATAACATAATAATATCCAGTAATGAAAACATTCTCAAACTACAATGCGATCAAAGAGATAGTTCTCATTTTACAGTAAATGAGATCAAACATCAGTAGTTAATGTTGCGGTCTAGAATCTAGACTCTAGATGTATATTGTACCCTCTTAGAATACTAAGACAGATTTTATGATTTCTTTAATCTTCAATAATGTAAAAGATTGTACAATCGAATCTTAAGACAACGATTTTTAAATTTTACTGCATTGTCGTGGGCGATTCAAATTTTTTGTCTTAAACAAAGTCAACGGTAGGGTAGACTTGTGATATATAATTAGACTAAGACTTTTATTCAATCAAAATCAAGCTAGCATTCACATTGCAAATGTCAAATCTACAAAATGGAGCATATTATTATAACCTTTTTGTTATACATACTGTTTGATATCGTTTTTTTCGTACAAATATCAAAGTATTTTCAGCAATGAGATGCTAAGCCATAAAACTCCTGATTTAAATTACAACAACTAAAACTATTATGCGTTTTCTATTTATCACGATCCTGTTTCTCTCCGGGCATGATTTCATATTCATCATATTTAGGAAAACTCTGTAATTAATAATTAATTATTGCATATCTATTAGTTATTTTTTTTCTTTTTAGTCAATAATCAGCCTACTAATCTACTTGAAATTTGGAACTGGTGTCACCTTAATCGTTTCCTGTTTAGGAGCAGCTGCCCTTTCTGGATTATGTTGCTTTTCCAGTTCTGCCGCATTCACCTTTTTCATATCCGCTATGGCTTGATTTCTTACCACCTCGTCATCGCTGGGAGGTTCTTTTCTTCTTCCACGCAGCCAAGCTTCACAGTTATCAAAAAGACCAGTCATGGTTAAGAACACAACTCATTCATTCGCAAAAAAGCAGTATCCACCATTCAATTACCTTCCCATTCCGCAGGCATTTCCTGGTCAAATTTTTCTTTGACTGCAGGTTCAAACCAACGAGAATCCTTCCTTTTTCCAACACTTGGATCTACATACCAGCCAATTAAACCAATTGAGCAAACTGATTCCAACTTAACTGCTTTCAGCAATTACATTTTGTGGAAAATGTACTGTCATTTTTCAAGTACCTGCAGGTATTTCAAAGTACTTATTTCCAAAGTTGTCTTTGCCCATCAGGTTTCCCCGAATTTGTCTGGGACGCAGGGAATTAACAAAGTTTGTCCATATCATTTTAATTATGTCCCTTTCTTTCGGCATTTTTATATCTCTTTAACAAACCGAGAAGTCTTCTTATAAAATCGGCTTTAACAAATTTGATAATTTGTATTGCACGTCACAGTGTCAAATATTAGTAAATGGAATTGTAGATTCTTAGACAGTTTTACCGGAAGTCAACTCACATCACCAATTAAATGACTTGTTTATGACAATGATGACCATAGTCGTATGAAGAACGCGTCCCATTCAGCGAAATGCGATGTTGGGCTAGCAAAACATCTGCTTTCTGTTTTCCCACGCTCACGTTTAAGATTTGTTGTGAACACATGCTTCTTCTTCATAGTTCATGTATCACCGGAAAACACCGTTTTATAGTTTTGGACACTTTTAATCAGTTTTAAAAACCTGTAATTATGGAAGTTGTAGGTACCATACGAATACTGCGATTACAGTGGAAGCATCTTCAAAGCGTACAACTGCCAACTACCTCGAAATTCCGGGAGGACAGGATATTCTCAAGACATTCTGTGGTATGTATAGTAAATTAAGTACCAGTTACACATTTTGATTTTCAAACGATTATAACTTAATCGGTTTATAAATACTTTACGTGTTAATTGTATGTTAGAGATACAAAACAGGATATGGAACAGGACCTTCGGCGAGACTTAAAGTTACTTGCTTGGAGGAGAGTGCGGACGAGTATATGAAGGAGAAAAATTTAAAGCCTGTAAAACACCCAGGAATTTTCCATCTGCCCAAGGTGTCTTTACCAGAGAGGTTTAGGGAAGCGGCGGAACAGATTTTGTCACGTAAATATTAGCAGTTCAATACGGAAACGCATAATATGTAACGACCTTTTGTATAAATTGTAAAGTATAATATTAGTATTATAATCTGTTGGAAACTAGATGAAAGAGTTAGGGATCTCAGAGAAAATGCGGATCAATTGAGGGATTACATTTGGTCCAGGAAATTACCAACAGAGGATGAGAATATCAAGCAAAAGGCTATGAAAATCGAGGAAGGGATTAGGAGGAAAGGTATTGTTATCTGGAAGGAAGGTTGTGTTGTTCGAGGAGGTAATTTGAAGAGTGTTTAAACGTTAACATTTTGTTACACAGATGAAATACTACTGCCATTTCTTAGTGAAGACCAGACGATCAAGTTGGAAAAGAGAAGGGAGAGTCAAATCCTGAAACAACTACGCCGTGATGTTTATCACTGGGAGCCGATTCGATACACTAAACAAAGGGGATTGGAGTATATGCTTGCACGAAGTGCTCCAGAGTATGCAATCCTGTGCCGAATATTCAATGAGATTTCGAAACGGAATCCTGCGTTTCAACCGAAAACTTTGTGCGATTTTGGATCTGGAATCGGTACAGTAACGTGGTTAGTACATATCTGTGAAAATTATGTATTCCTTTAAAAATGGAGTACCCAGCAGGTTTTCTACATGTTTTTTAACCATACACAGGGCTGCCAGAACATTTTGGGCAGCTACTCTATACGAACACCTTTGCGCTGACATATCTTGGGAAATGAATGAATTGGCGGAGCTTTTATTGAGAGGAGGATGCAAAAATAATGACCATCCGATTCCAGCTTTATTTTTTAGACAGCATCTCCCAGAATCCTACAAGGTATTATGATTGTGGAAAGTATGAAATAACATAAACAATGTCCAGATTGATAAGGTTATAATTCTTTTTAGATTCGATATGATCTTGTTGTAAGTGCGTTTTCACTAATGGAGCTTCCCTCTGCAAAGGATCGCCTTACAGTCATTGATAAGTTATGGAATAAAACTCAAGAATATCTAGTAATTGTTGAACCAGGGACAAATGCAGGATTCCAGGTAAAATATCCGCACAATACAATGTATATTATGAATATGTATATCAAACATAGTTTGACCTACATTTTATCAAATGTGTTTCCTTCTAAATGCAGGCAATTATAGAGGCACGGGATTATATTTTGGGTCTGGGTTCGACAAAGCAAGTTTCCCGAAATTGTCATGTATTCAGCCCGGTATGATTTCTTTAATTTCATAATAGCTGGTTGGTTGGTATACATATATGGTATGAATTGTCTGGTAGTATTATATTCTTTGTTTTTAAACAGTGTCCCAGTAATTTAACATGTCCAAGGTTTACATTTGACAACATTCCTTGTAATTTTGAAGTAAAATATCGGCCCCTATATCCATTTCATCACGACAACTGTCAGAATGAACGATTTTGCTATATTGTACTTCGCAGAGGTAGTAAAAGCTGATTCATATTTAGAACTATTTCGGTGTACATTCGTACCAAACTCGAGGTACCTATTACTTAGACATTTTTAATGCCGCATTCTTGGCTTAGGTCCAAATCCTGATGGTGAATCATGGCCTAGACTAATTGAAGAACCAAAAGTGAGAACTCGTCATATTATATGTCGCATGTGTACAAAAAATGCCGAAATTTCAGAAGTCGTTTTAACCAAAGCCAAACATCCCCAGTAAGTACTCTTGTACCATTACAACGTAATGCTTATATTGACTTCTGGCATGTACATATTATCTTGATTTGGAAAACAGGCAACTTCGATTAATTGCAAAACGGAGTGGTTGGGGTGATCTCTTACCTCTCAAAACAGAAAGGGAAGTCGACCAAACGGGAATTAGCGACGACCAGCACGAGTAATTAAATCAATTCATTTCGTACTAGCCAATTGATTTAACATTTATAGAGAAAACTGAGTTTGCTGTATTGTTGACAATTAAAACGATTTTATACCACAAAAGCTTGATTTAAAGTTTATATTTATTTTCTTCATTAGAATATACAAAATATATTACTAATTATTGTACGTAGGAATTATATTCTCGGTCCATAGCACATTTCGAGGTTAAGGCGAAACGTCGTCACTAAAAGTCCATGTAATGCGGACTGACTATTTGACATGAATTCAAAGTCCGTACATTGATACATAAAGCAAGTGTACGATATAAGCGTAAAGGAAGACAAAAATTAAGAAAAAGGACTCAGTCGATGCTTAAATCCATTATAAAATATTTACAATAAGTTTTAAACGTTGGAAAATACAATGTTCAAGAAAGTTGGGGTACAGTTTTTAATAATTTCATGCTAATATATAAATTGTAATCAAATAATTAATTTGGCAGATTATAATGAATACACACAATCACATTTTTACGCCTGAATAATCTCAACGTATCCAAATTATTCTAATTCACGTTTACATTATTATTATTATGATACATTTCTAAAGATAGTGATTCTCTGTAGAGTTATCAATTAACACATTACAAAATCAGGTCATTACTGCAGCTACACATGACAAGGTTCTAGATCAAATAATGATTACTGTCGTCGACGTTTAGTTGCACTCCCACCAGCTGGTGATGAACCAACGTCCTGGACTTGGCTAATATTTAAAACAACATTGAATTAGCATTGCATTGTTTATTAAACCGGCAGCATAAAGACTCGTGTTTCTTGTTACCGTTTAAGACGCTGAATTTCATCATATTGTCTTGCATTATCCTCTTCCAATGAACGTATCTGCGCTTCCTTTAATTCATCATTTTCGCGAAGGTCATCAAATCGTTCTTGTAAGTCATTGTAGTCATTTCTGGAAATCACAAGCAGCGATTGATTAATATTAATATTGTTTGTATAAAGCATATTTACGCCATAATTGGAGCAAATAAGCAAATTATTGTACAAACAACAGCTTACATAAGCGTATTGTGAATCATCTTCATATCCTGACATTCAGGTTTTGTACAGTCACCATTCCCATTATTTGTGGAAGGTCCCACTACTTGAGGTTGCGCAACAGGCTCACTAGCAATTGGCACTGGGTTTGCTGCAGGTGCAGACGCAGATGAAGGTCCCGGCATATTGATATCGGGCGAAGATCCATTTCGGTTTCTTGAACTGTCCACAGAAAAATTCGGGTAAAGCCGAAACTGCTTGGTTGGAGGAACATTTTTACGACAGCTTGGACAACTTCGCTTTCTAAAAACATAAATACAACAATTAAGCTTCAAAAACCTAATCCCATGCTATTGCTGTAATTTAAGAGACATTTTTGCAATAAAAGTGTTTCAACTTACCCTTGCTCTGTAAACCATTTCTCTAGACAAACTTGATGATACAAATGTCCACAGTGAGTGGCTACCACGTCTGTAAGAGTCGGCGGAGTGTTATTTCTTTGAGATGCACCACGTCGACCGCCTCGACCCCCTCCTCTACTTCCACCTCCCCTGGATGTTCCAACTGCCGGATTTATCTGATTGTTTTCAGGATCTGCATTGCCTTGGACTACATCATCAATGGATGCTGGCGCATCCAAATTTTCGAGGCAAACACTACATTCAAATGAGATAGTACTGGCTCTGGTAGAATTTCTGCTAACACTTGATGCAGTCATGATGCGTTCAGCTGAATGAAAGGAGCCTGTGTCGTTGTCGCTTGTGTCAGACTCAATACGAACGGTTTCTGAAAAGGCAGGTGATCCTACAATTTCGTATTCCGACGGGGAAGGTAGACTTCGTACGCCGCTCACCAATCTTCGAATTCCCCCAAGTATACTGTCACTTCCTGAATTAGATCTGTCACTATCGATATCGATAGACCTATCACTTGAACTTGGCGATGGTGGTGCAGGTGGTGAGCCTAAATTTGCATGCGCTAATGATGGACCAAAATCGTCGCTATCATCAGAATCGTAAATAATCGGGCTTGCGGGCGGACTAAGTTGATCTTCACCTGACCCACCAATACTCAGGTCACTGTTATCATCGTCGTCGCTGTTATGACTTCGATGGCTTCCAGGCGAATTAGAATTGTCTGAGTCAATATTAATACTGCTTCTGTTGCTATGAGCTGAACGGGCACTTGAACCACTGTCTGAGTTGTTGCCTGCGTCAGAGTTATCTGAATTCGAGTGGTTACTGTGCACGGAATGGCGTCCCCCAGACCCTGCTGAATTTCCACTGCGAAATGATGCTGTTGAGGCAGGTGATAAAGATCGTTGGGATGAACCTGAACTGACTGAGCTGGCTGAGCTTATATCTGAACTACTTGAGGAATCACTGTCACTTTCGAGATCCTCGCGGTGCCATCTTACAGATGTAATAATGTTGAGTCGGCCGATGCGATTTCCTGAATATTTTACGTTTGGAATTATGTATGTATTAGTCCATGATCATACTGTTTTCATTTTTGTTCCTTGAACCAAGTACAAGTTCCCGATAATAAACCTTAGAGGTTAACATCAAAAACAAATATAACAAAACAAACAAGCAGCTAACAAAAACCCCACATCAAACTACTGGATTGGAACCATAACCCAAAAAGTTAGGCAATTATAGCGTAATGATAATAACGATTCACTACAACATCCCAAATTCAAACCAAAACTAAATAACTAAAACCTACACTTCCAACTAGCCAACTAAAAACTACGGCCTACTACTTTCAAAAACTAAGGCATATTGTCATTTTCATGTGGTACTAAATAAGATGGTAGGTCGTTGGTTAAAACATTACTAGCCACTTGGTTTATATGTGAAAGATGAAATTAGTTTTAGAAAAAATAGGAATCACATACGTGGCATTGGAATGAGATAATAATCCGCTGAAGTTAACAGTCAAGTTAGTTTGACGATTTGTTGAGTACCAGTCTCACGTTGCTCTAAGTCTTCAGGGTTGTAGGTAACTTTCCCACTAAGCAAGTTTATCCATGTTGATTGACTAAACGGAAGTCTCCCCAGAATCTTCAAACTGCTGCGCTTTGTTCAAATTTGCAGATTAGGCAAGAGACAACCTGTAAAGAATTTTGGGATTCTTTAGATACAAAATCTGAAATACGCTCGTTATGTTACCTTCTATTTACAAGAACAAAAGAACTTATTTAATTTGATTATTGCCAAACAAGCTGTAATAAGCATAACCCTGATTCCCCCAATTTATTGCCATGTTGAAATCGTCAACTAATTTGTATGGCCTTTGTACGGCAAAGCATGTCGCAATATAAACTTAATCCCCAATCTGTACTATACCCCTCTTACTCAATTTTTTTCATTTAAATTGTCAGTGTCAGTTCTCGATCATTTGCCCAATCTCCGTTACAAAAAACGAACTTTACTTAAAAAACAAAACCCCAACCATTACACCTTGACCCTGATGACATCAGGCTGATGTATGTGCTAGTCTTTAACAGCGCACCAAGCGATGCTTATCATTTTTATCATCATGTCATTCAACTTTGGAAAATATCAATGATTTCGGTTACCTATTCCAGTGTTCACAAACTGCTTGTAATCTTCGTAAATCCAATGCCCGTCCCCGGGTCGTCCCTTCAACCAGGTCAGCTGACAGTTGTCTGTTAACCCTCTACTCGTGCTTCCCGTTCACTGAAACTAGTTTTCAAGACATAGATTAGCGACTTGTGATTATCTACTTCCTTCTTAACTCAGATCTTACATTCACAATTAATTCCTGTCAAATCTTATTCACGATTTACTTAGTATTTTTACTGTCTTACCCCAAATTTAACGGACTACTGCAGCATCCAACTGTTTAATTAGGTAATTATCAATAATTGTTTTATTGAAGTCAACGCGAGCTTGGTATTACGTCCAATTAAAACTAAACACGAAACAAGACAAAAGTGAATGGGAATCGGAATAATTAGTTGGTAGTAAAAGACTATGTAATTTACAATGCTTTCCGACACAGTCCAAAACGACCAACGACACCACAAAAGAAAATACAGCGAGGAATCTACCCAGTCCAGAGGGATCCTCAAAACTCCGGCCTGTCTTCGCTTTTGTGCCTACACTGGCTATGTACCTGGTACATTCACGTTGTATCGTGTAAAATTAACATGAAGCATAATAGGACTTTACAGAGATGCAATTGCCGGGCTGTAGATGGTAGATATACATTTTTTACAACTTTTGCATTAGCGCTACTTAAGTTTAGCCAGCTTTTGGTATTAAGGATGTACTACCATTCCACAAAACAAGTAGCACAAAGCAAAAGTGATGAGAGTAGCTTCACATGTCACAAGTCACAAAACAAAGCAATGGGAGCGGAGAGTTGGAAGGCTTGATGGCTCGATCTCGATCTGCGGATCTCGAGTTTTTGGCATCTAAGCTTGTAGCTTGGAGGGTTAGGTGATGATGGACAATGGACACAACACGACATGACATGTGAACGATGCGAAAGAAAGCAACACTAGGAAGCGTAGAGAGGTAGTGGATGGAGTGATGAAAAAGTCATAATTATCCGAAAGAACCTCTCATGTAAAATGTAGGTATGTATTCTCCTACCAAATCTCGGATTACGGTTAATGCAGTGTAAATTAAACCAATTATGGGTCTACTCAGTCTACTGACTTATTCATAATGTAATGTGGAAACGGTCTCATTCTCCGAGTTTCACTTTGTCGTTATCATTATACGTTCTTATGTCTGTAGAGCTCTTGTCTTGGTCCTCTTACAGATAAGTGTTTGGATTATGTAGAAGGATATTTATGTATTTCAGAGTACCTGAAGAGCCTAAGCTTCAAATTACAGACCTTCTTCATTGTACCTGTAAAGTTTTACCCTTCTGGTTACCCGTTTTCAATTACGGGGAAACAAAAGTTTCCAAATTTCCAAAAACAATAACAAATCTGTGAGTTTCTAGGAAATTGAATTGCTATAAACTCATATATTTGGAAAGAAATTGATGTCATGAATATCAAAATAACCAATGTAATGTTTCTGGTTTAAATAACTGAAGAAATCAAATTTAATAATTGAAAATCCGTTTTTGGACGGCTAGTAAATGACCATGTTGTAATGAAAGTTCTGCAAAATAATTCTTTCATATTTAGCGTGAAAAGTTCTAGAAAACTGTATATTCAATTTTCCAAAAGCCGAAGCGTCGCACTGCATATAATGTTCCAAAAAACAGTATTAAAATGATGAACTCCAATTTTTTTTCTGAAACCAATCGGATAGTCAACATAAAATGTCGGTCTTTAGGAATGTATGCTTCCTGAAAAATGTTTTAAAGTAGTTTTCCATGTTGTATAATTATGTTTTAGGGAATTATTTTGATATCGTTAACTCCAAGCATAGGTTCAGTTTTCAGTTTAACATGGAGACTCTATGTGTTTGAAGATTTGCTTGAAAATTTCATTTATGGTTGACAGAAGTAGTATAATTTGCAATTATACAAATTAAATAATTTACAAAATAATATTCTCAAACAAATTTTGGGTATCATGTTTCCCCATTCTTGGCTGGAACAGCTTTTCTGCCATAATATTATAGTCGTATAGTATACTTGTTCAGCTTTTCTCGTTGTGTGGCACATTGGAAAAAGTTAGAGAATACTAGGAAAGTTTCCGTTTGTGCTAAGGTGCTATTTATAATAATTATTTCTTAGCAGCAGCATCGTTCAGTGTGGTAGAAAACCTGTTCTGCATTTAATCATGATTCACATGACCAACTTTACTTGTAACCGTTATGTTAAAACAAACATAATAGCCTGTAATGTCTACAAAAGGTTCTTTTTAATAGTTGCCATGGTTGAGGGTTGCCATCTACTTACCTGATCTTCTCAAGTCACCCCAACAATCCCAAAAAATTGACTCGACTCACTCTACAATACAATATTATACATTATGAAAATTTTATATTTTTGTGATTAAGTAGTTTGATTGAAACATTTTGCTTTTGGAATATTATACATACTATTCTTACATGCATACCAACTTTTTGCTATTTGTAAAGTTACGATTGTTTTGTTACTTTTTGTTAGTCGTGAAATTTTAGGGTATATACTAATACAATATTGTTTTTTGTTTACAACAAATTTTGAAGCATACGTAAAACCATCACATATGTACTCTATAATGAGTTTTCTTCCTTTTGTCTAGCAACTAGGACGACGCAGTCATTGTAAATCTACATTGTAACCACCTTTCCGAATCAAAACGCATCACATTTTCACAGGATGTCATTATTCCAAAAAACAAGATCATGCAACTACCATGATTTTATACTAGAGCAAACGAAAACCCGAAAATCAGCGTAGTTTTATGTAATATTATACTGATGCTCTCTGCGCGTGGGTAAAGCATCCCAGTTCCTCATATTTCCCGAATTTTGTGGAAATCAGTCATCCGAACACCTTACAGGCGAACTCCAACATAACCACATTACACGAACCAACTTTGTAGTTCTCTTCCTGCTAGAGAGTACTAAAGTACCAGCATTCTGAATACCATTTAGTTTCACCAAGTCACATGAGAAACCCGCGTGAGAGTCTCTTTCTCACTCGCTTGCAAAATGTCTCTGCTTCTTTATGTCTGCCTTTCATTTTCCAATTCTCCTGTCAGTTACATGCTCAGCAAAGCTTTCATTCGAAACCTTTTTACTTTCTCTCTTGTTTTCACTCATTTCAGTCCAAGAATCCCCACAGAAAATCTCGCCGTGTTTCCTCGCACTTTGTCAGTTTGATGGGAACAGTACACCGAAGAGGATCAACGCTTTGCACAAGTGTTTCCTGGCAAGTATACCTTTGATTTCGTTGCAAAACAACTACAAAGCATCGCATCAAATACATAGCTCTCTTTCTAAAGAGTCAATGATACTAACGACGGGAACAACAACAAAAACTAGGACAAATTTAAAATAAACAGTGTGTTTGTGAGTGTTTTCTTTGCCGAATTTTGTGTAATTTGTAAATTTAGGTAGCCAAAAACTTGAATGATCGAAATTGTTAACTGCCTAATCATACTAACGGAACTTAGGCTGTAGATTTACCTTTTGTCTTGTTTCTTTAAAACATAACACATACTTTGAGCTAGAAAATTAGACTATGAAAGACAATTGAACTGGATGATCAATTTTACCTTGACGGTGAGTATTTTACGATTTTCAATTTACTTTGAGATAAAATGCTATATAAACCATATACTTATTGTATTCGTGTTCGGCTAAAGTAATAATTGTATACATAAAATTTGGAGAAGAAGAGTTGCGTTACTTCACGAATATAAGTAACTTTATGGCACAATATTAGACTACAAACAAGTAGTTGTCTACTATACTGTATTTACGCATTAATATCATAATACGTGTTATGCAATAAATACATAAATATATCATATTATGTCTTTTCCGTGAATTTAAACAAGCCCTTAAGGTGAAATATTGTACATACTCTGTAATTCCGCTGAATTTTAAATTGACTTTCTCAACGATTTTTGTTAATAAATTATACAGAGTAGCTGAAACACGCACTGAAATGTGAACTTTCTAAAAAATAGAAGATAACGACTGTACGAAATGTCTGCAATCGTGCGGAAGTATATTATGTGTCATGCACAACTTTCAGAAGAAACGCGCTGGAAAAATAACCTACATAATATTATATAAAGTTTCTGAATGATATGGACATATTCCAGTTATCAAAATTACAGGAAATATTACATTTTGTGCTTTAAAACTCACATCACAAGGAACTATTTTAATGATGAATTCAGTAAAACTAAAATTAAAATACGATGACTGTTAATTTTATTAAAATTTGCGTGTGCTGGCGTTTTCATACAATATAAAGCCTGTGCAAGATAACACTGCTAGAAGAATTAAATGCATTACTATATTATGGTCACTTTTTAAAGATGCGGTTTCAAGGTAAATGCGGTAAAGGTAAAATTATATCTCTCCCCAATAAAATGATAGTATTTTAGCGACATCATCCTCAAATCCCTGCAATTAGGCCAACCCGGTGTCATTCAATTTTCATTACCGGTGTAGATAGTTCATTGGATCTTGTGACATCTTGATAGTCCGTTGGCAGATCAAAGGTGATCTTTCTACATATGGTTTAATAATACTGACATATCAGTAGTTCCGTTTAGTGTGCTGTGAAATATCAATGGATTTAGCACTGCTTCATATTCGCTGATAGAAATAGAAATTCAGGTAAATAGAAGCAACAAAGTCACGATTTTACTTGCCAGAAGACACAATGTTGTGAGTTATGAGGATGCAGGTAATGTTATAGATTGCAGATAAAAAGCCCATTACAAAGCAATTTTTGGCCATTTATGCTTATTCGCAAATACAACTAAGCTTTTGTTTGTTTCCGAGTGATTTTCCAGTAGTAAAGTACTAATTGATCACTAATGCATTACATTGGTGCATTGTATGTGTTTTGTTACAAAAATAATTCATAATCACAATTGGTGATGCTGAGATTGGAAAAGTGTTTACAGAATACTATTCCCGGATGAATCTCTATAGTTTCATGGTTCCTCGGGTTTCATAATTTGGCAAATCGAAATGATTCAATTTATTTACATCACATGCAGTCAATTCTTTCTGTGTAAAATAAAAGCGTGCTTGAAATTATGAAATAAATTTTTAAGGTATAATAATAGAAAGATGGAAAACAAGACGGAAAATCTTACACTATCTTACATTGCCCCTGGTTTTTTATACTACATAATGTTAATTTCAGCAATTGGTATATATGTATATAACAATATGTATAAGGAATATAATATATTTAATATAGTTTTCATTTTACCGACTTTAATCTATTTGTGCGAAAAAATAATATTTGCTGCAGGCTTTCGTAGAAATTTTAAAAGTTGCTTTTCATCTTGAAGATTAAAAGAAAAGAAAAACTGGCATAATGCGTGGAAACTACTGTGGAATTTTCTCTTGCTTGGAGGCTTGCGTTTGCTCCGAAAAAATTGTATTATTTACGCATAAAGCTTTCCGTAACCAAATCATCATTATCACTAGACATACTTTTATGTTCCTCGTGACTCTTTTTTATCATTAAAAATCTTAGACAGGATGCATCCTTTACTTTCCCTTTACGGATAACTGTCGACAGATTTGAAGCTCCAAACATCTTCTTGTCTTCTTTACTTTCAAGACACCAGAGAATAGACTGTACAAAATAGTCATAGATATTCAAGATGTGTCATATAGATTTATAATATAGTACACTTTCAAATCATATGCAAAATGTATTTGAATGTATGTTGTTTTTAAACGAATCTCTGTGTTGCAGTGCAGTTGAATCTCTTATTTGTTGCTCTGTTTAAATGATTCATTTTGCATGTAAATTTATATGTTTATGCACATAATGTAGCGTTACGAGATTCAAAAATCATGTTAAGGTTCTCTAGAGAGTTAAGTGTGAACTTAGAAATTTCACCCCTTTAAGTAATGAAAACCATTCCAAGTGGTTTTGTTCCAATTCAAAACTGGCAAATCGAGATCTTTATTGTAATTAGTTTCCAAGGATAGAACTAGTACACTATAAAACCGCCAAGCATTTTGCCTGTTTCTCTGGTACAGGTTGTCATGCAAGTTAGACTGAAAAAAGACAAAAAAGGTTCTTTCTTTTGTCTAAAGAAATAGCAGGAAAAAAGATATAAAAATGTTCAGAACTCAGCGTTGGGATCAGTACTTGCTGCTTTGATTCGGTTACCACATAGACTTACGGTAACTGCCAGAATGATAAAAAATGGGGGCACGGCATGAGAACTGACTACATGTTCAATATTGTTCTTAGGGTTATTGTGAAACGTACAAATGTCATCGTGCATGAAGCATGAATACGCTGGAAATATGTACTTAAGAGACAAATCCCGCTATACAAATACCTAATATTACATACGTTGCTGAAAAGAATTCGTCATAGGAACTTTTTCTACTCCTAAAATCGCACAGAAAATTTCAATCTAGTGAAATATTAACCAAAGAAACGTACTTCAAGTTTTTTCTTCCCATGTCGCTATCCTCATAGGTTCTCAGACCAGACTTCCAATTCTTCCTTTTGGGCTATTATTAAATTGTTGTGTCTAATTCGGTGAAATTTTGACAAGGCAGACAGACAAACATACATGACACAATCAATATGAGTTCTAGATTCCTTTAGCTACGTAATAACAACAGACCCCAGAACAGCTTTATTGCTGTTTTATTGCATGTTACACAGACACTCAGGTTATGCATACTACAAACTCATCCGTAGTTTGGTTGCTGGAGAAAGCAGCAAATGTACAGGAATCGACAACTGAAGTGAAAAAAAGAGTTGTTATCGTTATCTGTCGTCGCTTTCCTCATCTCATCTCTGTAGTAGTAATAGTAGAGCAGTATGTCTCCCTAAAGGTTAACTCTTTTTGCTGTAGTACATAGAGATAGACGTAATTTTAAATTTAGTACTTACCAAAACCACGATAAATGCAAAAATAATATGCATTTTGAATTACTATAATACATTCCAGTAAAATTGGACTATAATACAGTTAATTGTACCTCAACTGTTATGTGCCCATGTACTAGCAGCTTGTATCGTAGTTCTCGAAAAGGTGAAAACCTTTTTTGAATTTTATGTTAAGCGAACACATTCCCATGAGTAAAAACCATCCGGTATAAAATGCGCTTCGGGCTTAAAATTAACATACAGTAGCAAATAGTCAAACGTAAAAGCTCTGAGAAAGAAACCTTTCTTCCCAAAAGCTTTTTAAATTTAATGAGCCGAATTTACATTATTATGAACTAGTTAGGTTAAATATGTCTGCAAGTGGAACGATGATGAAAGTAATAATAAAATAAATAGAAACTTCCAATTCAATTAATACTTTGAGAGAAAATAGCACGGGATTTTTTTTAGAAAACTGAATTGCGGCTTTTTCCAGGATTTGAAAAAATAGAAAGAATGATCCATGTGGAAATTTAAAATGAGTGTTATTACTAGTTCGGCTTTTGGCGAACCGTTAACGTACACACATATATGCATGCCGGTATCACTGCATGCAGTCATAAATTTACTGATTTAAAAAAACATTTAAAAGGCTTGCAAGTGTCTTGGATCCGTTTCTGTTAAACAGGACCTGTTCTAAAATATTTAATGTGATTCTGACACTTGAAACTTCTCAGCGTCATCAAGTTCTGAATGCATTTCAGCCTGTTTTGAACACTGAATCACATCGTGTAGCGTCATTCAATACGCTCTCACATGCTTTGTTCACACGAATTATATAGTGCTCAATGTCAAATGCTTCTGCTGGGGTATTTGTGGTACAGTACAATTATCCATTAATATTAAGAAACAATCCACGCTAACGCTATAAATTTTATTATTGCAGTAATAATGATGCATCTTGGTCGTATATTTATGCAGTGTGCTGGTACATTTAGATGAAGCATAAGATAGATAAGTTAAGTTACCACAATGCATGGCATGGATATGTAATATTTCTTCCTGAATTGTAGAAAATGTAATTCTTACCGAATTTATTGTTCATTGCTTTGTACATTAAGCCACTTCTCTTTTTTCGTGCCATCTATCTATGGATGTATGGGTAGTGCATTTCTCGTGGTGCATCACGGATTTCTTTCAAATTAAAGATACATTCCAATTGGACCATATTATTGCTGTTGGTTGAAATTAGTTCATCTCAATTAAGGGGTCATTTTAGAATGAGTAACGGAAACTATCTACAGAATCACCAGTTTGAATTTATTAAGGGGTAAACGGGTAAAGTCCCATATTGGTTTTATACTGTCTTTACTCAGTACGACGCTAACACATGGGTTGCAGTGTTTTTAGGTTACCCATTTGTTACTAAAATTGTTGAATAATTATATTCCCATCCTCTAAAGAAGAAGTAAAAGTGAACAAGGGCGAATGAAGGTGCTATAACTAGAATACATTCATTCACAATAGCATGCGATCTCTTCACCGCATGATAGTCAGCAAAAACTGCTTCAAACACAATTTTGGAATATTTTCTTGTGCTTTGCTGGTTCTACTGAAGCGAAACGTTGCGTATTACATGACTATATTATGTGCTTCACACGAATTTACTACACGTAAAATTCGTACACTTACTTGCGGGCACGCGTGTGTGCTCAATCTCATCCATCCACCCACCCACGTTTTGTGCTTTGGCATTTCAATAAGAGCTTCAACTTCTTTTATGCTATCAATTCATTTAGCGCACCACTGATTTTACAAAAGACTCATCCTTTTCCTCTCGACAAAATGGTACTCTTTAAAAGCGTTTACTCAGAAGTACGAGTCACTCAAGCGACTTCAATTAATGTAGGGCACATTAGTGAGTAAACAAGCGTAATGCTCCTTGTTAACTTAATTGTGAGCTTTGTGCGTTTGTAAATTTTCCAAAATATTTGATACTTATCTTCTAGAGGACAAAAAAGTTTTGACTGCAAGTAGACCTCATTTTCTGCAACCAAGTCAACGACAACGATGTTATTTGAAAGATATTCATTGTCGTGTTTTCAATGTTCAATACCTTTGCTATTTAATCCTAAGATACGCTAAAACTTTTGAACCGAAAAATCATCAAGGGTTATATATGAACCGTTATACAATCTTGAATTAAACTTAAACCATCAATTTGCCATGCTTGCCTTATATCAAGGTACGCGGCCAAAGCAAATTTGTGACGTATTCATAACTTTCACAGGATTTATCTGAATTGCTAAAATTATTAAACTGCATGGCAGGATAGTGAATTCTTTGATTACATGCTGAAATATACTGGATTATGACAAATAAATTAAATTAAATCCCCTTTCTACATACAAAATCCATGCATAATTAATGCGTGTAATTCTTATTTGAAATGAAAGCTTGTTCAACAACGGTCAGCGTAGCGGACTAACTTTAGGTACAGCGACAATATTTTTGCTTTTACATGCTATCATATATTTATCATTCAATTCTGATTGTTCCAAATAGTTTCAGAAACAAGTTCATGGGGTAACTTGGTACAAAAGTTTCAGCATGAATGAAAGCCACTTAATCGGTCGCATGTTCAATGTAATGTTACAAAATAATCTGAAAATCTGAGCTGTCAGTTATTTTTGTACCTAAGAATTTATCCAATCTCTAATTAAAATATTACAACACATTTTGCCTTTATAGTAGGGAAAATACATAACAGAGAGGAGTCCTCCCTATCCTTGATTAAAATTTCATGGTTATAGTTCTATTCTATTGCAGCAACAATGAAAGGATAAATGAAAAAACTTTAACAAATGATCAGAATACACAAAACATATTTTGAAATTCTACGAATTGATGTTTTGTTCTCACACACGAATTTACACAAGCAAGAAATTCAAATTCTACACAATCAGCATAATGTTATAAGTTTATTTCGGCAAGGCTACTTTTTCGTGCCTTATTTTGTACACACACCTTTCCAATTTTTAATATACCTTTCTATACGAGGACTTTTGTATGCGTTATTGTAGGTTAAAACCCGGGAAATATATTCTTGTTTTTATTGCACGAGGTGACCTTTTTCCTCTAATAAAATTTTCTCTTAAAAGCATCTTGTTTTCTTCTGTGTGGATGTTTACGAAAAGAAAGTATATTCTATTCGACACAAAAGAAGTTTTCAATGGATAAAATACATATGATAAAATGCGACAAAGAAAATTTAATTTGTGAATTTATTTTGGTACTCGAACACACTATGTTGGTTATGCATTAGAATGATGAGAGCATGCTTGAAAAATGTTGCGATGTTTTGTACTTTAAAAGATAATGGAAATATCTTCTGAAACCGAAATATTTTATATATTATTTGATACCAGTAGTATATTACAACTTTTAAAGCTAATTTTGGTATGAATATATTCAGTCTATTCAGTATATTCAGGGAATGAGGGGATGAAATTTTGCTCCTAAAAAGAGGGTGAAATTCACTCCCTATTTTAATTTTACCTTGGTGCTTGCTTGGCTGATATATTATATAATAGTGTCAATATTATTCATTAAAATTTAAAGATATTACTTTGATTTTGTTAGATTTATCGCGACTGCCTCCCAAATACTGAAGCATGCAGAATGAAGGCAATAATGTTGTTTAAAAATACAAAACATGAATTTCAATGTATACCTGCGAGGTAAATCAATTTAAAGTGCCATGGGCAAACATAATAACAACATTATATTACAGTAGAAAATAAAGTGGACGGAGACACATACACACTACATCTTAAACAGCTCTTCTGCCGAAGCATTAAGCTAATAATGATCATTCAGCACCAGCAGCATTAAGCTTTGGTGTACCATTCATATTCCTAAAACCGTAACAGAATGTCAAATATTTTGATGCGCCCAATAAATTTTAAAGAAATTTTATTGGAATTTTATAGTGCAGATACTATTGTAGTACTACCATACATTTGCAGTAAGGTATTTTCGCTATATTCACGTTTATTTCAGTACAATTTCAACTGATCTAACGCAACGCCGACTTGAAAATTATAACTTGTTAACAGATAAACAATTTAATTTTGAAATTGGATCCTATAAGCCGTGTTTTCCGTTTTCCCGTTTCAATTCTTTTTATAATGGAACTTATTCTTCTTTCACCTAGTCTCAGAGGTGTAGCAATCTATTTGCAATTAGAATTAAAACAAAAATATCAGAATTTGCCATACTGTTTCAAACCACTTTCCCTTACACCATGTCGCCCCAAAACGGCTGCTTTGTGTTAAAATAGAAATTTTGGTTGCCGCAAGTGAAGTTACACTTAGGACCAGTTGTCAACTGCTACTCATAGAAGCAAAATAAGCAAACAAATATTCCAGTCAGGAAAAGTGAAACACAGCCAAATCCCTAGGGAAATCAGTTCAAGCTTTTCGTGGTATTGTGGACATTGCACACTCATCCTCTTATAGTAAAAGTAAAAATGTGTATTATGTTATAGTTGGCATACTGCATTTATTACTTTAGCCTTAGAGTAAAGAAACTTGCAAATTCAATATTGTGAATTTGCACTCTAAATGGCTTTGCTTTGAATGACTTTAGCTTTAGCTGCTGACATCGACTGTGGTCATGTGCTTTCTACTTACAACAATCTAAAATTATGTTCACTAAAATGAAAAAATATCAAGGATTACGGAGTGCTGCAATCTTCTGTTATTTGAATAAAATAAATCCTGACAAATATTTAAAGAGCAATCCAAGATGATGCATTAATGAATTATAAACAACTTTTGAAATACCCAACTATGTAAACTGTTTGAATAAAGAAATGCAGAGAGTGGTGAAAGGAATATACCAAGTACAATAAGATTATACAAAAGACGTTTCATTGAAACTTTAGTGTCGGTACTGATTTTTTCGGTATTGAATCATGTTAGTCGCATCGCCCCGGATTAAAACCTGGTCAAAAATGTTTTAGTGTAAACTGAGAACTTGAGGAGAAAACACGTTTTTAGAGTTCCAATTTCTAGAAAAAGAATTTCTTTAAAAACTCAAAAGGCCTACGAGTTATTGAGAATTTTTGCAAAAAAATAACCGATTTTCGAATTCAAACCATTTGAAATCGGTGCACTTTCGGGTCGAATAGAAAGCGTTAAATGGTACCTTATAATGTCATAATCAACATAGTTTTTGAAAATTTGAAAAAATGTTTGGAACTCAGGAGATATGGCGGTTTCAAAATGCTACCCAGTTTGATGACGTCATCGGTCACCAGGGCTTGGTAGCCTACGTAGGAAACATCAATTTGTAATTTAAAATCAAATATAACAATACAAATAAACCAAATTAAAGTATTTCCAAGCAAGTCTAACAGTATAGAGGCGTTTAGTTTTTAAATTGAGTCAGTTATGTGCAATTTCAAACGAAAAATTGATGTTTCCTACGTAGGCTACCAAGCCCTGGTGACCGATGACGTCATCAAACTGGGTAGCATTTTGAAACCGCCATATCTCCTGAGACAAATACATGTCATAAATGTTTGGAATGTGCTAACTATTGCGTTACATTCAATGCGGGTTTTAAATTCAAGTTTTAGCCTTAAGCATTAGCCTTGTCTCAAGCATCATGGTTAGGAAAAGGATGTCAATAGGTAGCCAATTGCTAAATTCAATAAAATAACCTGAAATACTCAACTAATTTGGTAGATATTTGAGTGAATTGAACTGAAAATTAAAGAAAATGCTTATAGACTTTGTCTTAGATATATAAAAAAGTACGGCTGGAAAAATAGATTTATAATGCAGAAAACATTTTATGTATTTCAGGGAAATGAGATGAAAATTCTTGAACCGGATAATATGCCGTAATCCGTTCAGTTCCACAATTTCGACCGAACTCCTCAACCATAATTTACTACTGATACCATGGGAGATTACGAACGAGTGCGTCTGGTCACTCTGGGTGGCCCAAGTGTAGGAAAGTCATCTATAGTGAAGCGCTTTCTCTTCAACACATTCTCAGATAAATATAAGGCAACTGTAGAGGACTTGTACAGTCAGGAGTACGATTTCGGGCAGCTAACCTTAAAAGTGGATATTCTGGACACTGCGGGAGATTTACAGTTTCCGGCTATGAGGCGGCTGTCAATAGCCACTGCACATGCCTTTCTTATCGTGTATTCAGTAGATAGCCGGGAAAGTTTTGAGCTTGCAAAGGTGTTCTTCGACGAAATTCAGGAACAGCGTGCGGATTTCCAAGACACACCTATAGTCCTTACCGGGAACAAAACCGATTTACCACTCGAGCAAAGGGAGATTCATAATGATGAGGTGACGGACTGGCTTGAGTGTAGCTGGCCAACACTCAAGTAAGAAAAGGTTTAAAACATTTATTTACAATAAAAGAAATTTACTACTAGGTTTTTTCTATAATATGTTTAGAGTGAAAGCGATGGAATGTTCAGCCAAGAACGATGACAACATTCGTGACGTTTTCCGCAGTTTTCTCGCTTTGTCAAAAATTTCCCTTGAGAACTCTGAAGATTCCGGAAACTTCAAACGAAGATCCAGTGCTCACGCAAAATCGCCTTGCCCCAGTACTCGAGCTAGTACTTCCATGCAGGGTAGCGTTGGCACTGGAAGCGACAACGGAAGTCCCTCGGCGACAGGAACGTCATCTGCTGCAAGTTTTTTTAATTTTCATGGAACACCACCGAAAACTCCTACGAGTCCAGCAGGTGCATCCTCTTACCAGCAGTTTCTTACAGAAGATAGCACGCTATCCCCGGGAGGTAGTAGAAATAAACCGAGAAGTCGTAGTTTAATCAGAAGATGTAGCAAGAAAGTTAAACAGCAAGTCCGAGATGCTAGTACTGGACCGGGAGATTGTCAGATGACCTAGAATAAAACTTTTGCATAAATGCAAAAATTCAAAAAGCTGAAAAGCACCTGAGCCCTTTAGATTATTTTATTGATAAATGTGTTACAGATAAAGCGCATGTAAAAAAGAATATTATATTATGCAATATGTGCATAAATTAATTTAAATCTTGCATCATATTATCGTGTAGTAGGTAAAATAAGCAAAAATGCAAAAAGTAAAGTTAATGTTCAATTTAAATGTAAACTAAAGTTTTTGATTAGCTGTCAATTAAAGTAATGGCTACCAGATGTTCGATTTGTACGAATTAGATGAGATGTTAAAAAGAAAAATCATCTGAAGTAGAATATCGAATCAAAATTATAAAAGTTGGTTCACAAAACGAATTTAGTGAAATAAAATATATAGTACGACTGGATTATAAAATGTGCGGTTACGACACTTATTTGGAAAAACAACCAAATGAAATTTCAAAGCAAATGTGTTAATTTCAAAAAAATACTTTAAGTTTGTTTGTACTTTCACTGTATAAACATGGAAAATACTTGTTAACAATAATTCTTTTTTAAATTATAAAGGAGATATATGAAAACTGCCAACTGGATTTAGTGCTGATATTCGCAATTATAGTCAGGATGTTTAATTCTCGATTGCTTTACCTTTCATTCATTCAATTACTACATCATGTATGAATCCATTAGTTGCGACTTGATAATAAATTGCAGCGAAAAGTGTTTTATTGTATATGTATACTAAAACTATATAGAGAGCAGATCCTAATGTATTTTAGATTTCAAATTCCGAATATTATGTGTCCTTACATTTTTTTCAAATGGGGACTATGATTGCATTAAAGCAATGCAAACCATTCAAGGTGGCTTTTGATAGACACAAAGTGACAGCGAGAAGCCATGTTCTGCTGAAAAATCGAATTTAAAAATCGGCGACAAAAATATTATCCATGTCAAGTAGATGTGAGATCACAGTATTGTTTGCTAGTTGAAGACATTTTTGGCTTTAAAGGTTGATACGTTTATTGTTAGCTCAAGCTTTCGAATACTTTGCCGTATTCTTTTTCAGGAGCAAAAGTACAGGAACAACAAAATGGAAAGGGGAACTATACATTTTCTTTTGAATAATTATAATTATAGTATTGTTTGCTTATTTTGACCACATTTTCAGTTGTCAGTGCTTGTGTTTAATGAAATATACGGATGTTTGGTGAATTCCTGAATGCAAATCTGCAGATGATTTCCTAGCGTTTGAAAAGTTCACAAAGATTTCATTCAGCCAAGAAAATAAATCAAATCAAGAAGAATTAGCATGTTACTAAGCATTTTAGACAGTTGACTTGGATAATATTATACGATAACAACAACCTTGTTTTATCTGCAAATCAGATTATTTAATTATTCCTGGTTAGCCCTTTCCGTAAAACTTAGTAGTTTGAGAATATTTTGTTTCAAGACTGATGAAACAACAGTTAAATGAACTTGAAATATACTGACACTGAAGACCAAATAATTAAAGATAATTACACAGCAGCAGTCACAAGGTAACCTAAATGAAAATGATACAATGAAAAGTTTTACAATTAAATCATAAAGTTGACAGAGACTAGAAGTTAAAACAAAATTTAAAATTGTTTAGCGTCGTTTCCGATTTTATAATTTTAATTTGGGCTAAAAGCGTCATTTTGGCATCAAAGTAAGACCGTTGTTGTGTCAACAGACCAAGTGTCGTGTCGTTTTAATGGCCCAAGAGCTAATAGCTGGCGATGTTAACTCTATGCTCATAAATACTTTGTAAAATGGATGAATGAAAGCATGCATAATTTATAAGCACTAACAAATTCTGACTTTTCATTTTTCAGAAATTCGTACGTGTTCTGCCATTCTTACATGCATGTGAACATTAATTAAATAAATTATGTTTCGAATAAATTTTATATATATGACATCTGTAATTTTTAATGCAATTATATACAATATATTATGAAATTATAATATGTATACCAAACATTGGGAGAAAGCGCTAGGTATAGATTCAGATGGATAGTTTGTATCGATTGATACTTAACTTAATGCGAGCTGGTCATTCATTCATTTTTCCTTTAACGTATGTTCGTCCAGTTACGCAATAACTCTCACCACGTGGGGAAGAATAAGATTGATTAAGTCCAGAAATGATATTAGTTAGGCTAGTAGTATATAGGCATTTTGTTTCTACCTTGTTCTACGCGTAGCACAAAGAGGTGTATTTACAATGTTGTGTCCAGAAGGAGTTGTCCGTCGGCGAAGCACGTAGGCCATCTTAGGAAACTGGGAACATAGAAAGTAAGGTCTTTCGTTTATGCATTGTCCATGGTAAGTATTGACTAACGCACGCGTTCCTACGCTACTATTTAAATTTATCTAACAATTTTACAGAACTTTTTCTTGTTTCAAACATCACCGGGTAAAATCACTTTAAATTAGGAACTCATTCAAAAAAATCTTTTATTGGGATACGGGCACAAAAATTTTTTACAAAGCAACCCCAAACAGGCACACGGTCCCAAAATAATCTGGTACTCCTTATAAATTTCTTATGCTTTTTACGTTTATCCCTATATAATTAAATATATAGGGTTTCAAATTTGTTGGTTAGGTGGTTCCTCAAGAATTCGTTGAATTCCTAACAAACATGGCCACTAAGGAAGTAGGAAATTTCAGTGGCTACGTTACGTACTTACCTTGGCTTGTTGCATGTAATTTGTATACAAACAAGAAATTGCTAGTTAGTATGAGTTACAGGCTTTTTACACTTCACAAAATAGGTATGTCAGTTGAAACAATGGTAAAGAATTTTACAATTTAAGTATGTGTTTGTTGTTCTCTACTTTTTGAAGGCAATATTCATAATGAGAAATCAGTGAACGATAAAATTGTAGTTGTATGCATATGTATGTAAACTTTTATAATATTATCGCCTAGTAATAAATAAAGTGATACAGATGAAATTATCAATTCAATAGTAAAGCAACCCATTTCCCGGGTAATTATAAACTTTTTATTAAAAGCTGAACCAAGTATTACAGCTGCTATATTTTATGGGGACTTGGTAACCTTGAAGTCACCTGGGAAACATCACTACCAGAAATACCTACCTACCTATGTAAAAAAGATGTTTGGTGAAAGTCTGTCAAGCCGATACAAAGTTATTAAAGCTATATTCAGATCCCTTATAGTTTCGAATTTTTACAAACTTGGATTTGTTGATATCAAAAACTGACCCAAAGTCATTAGAATCGTACTTCTTTGTAAAATATTTGAAATTGATACTGTCGTCGTGACCTTTGACCTTTGAAATCGACTATTTGGACTGAAAATCAATCGTCTTTCCCAAGAACATATAGTATCTGTAACGTGAATACTCTAATAGAACTGTGGCTTGGGGCAAACGGTTTGACAGCTGGAATAGGAAATTATTAAGTATCGCAAAGTATCTGCCATAACTGATGAAATCAACTTGGACTAAGCTGGAACATCAAGATTCGTAAGATTATTTTAGTGGAGTTTTAGTATTCCATACTTTCATTGCGATTTCATCTTTCAGCATGATGCCAACTTTGTACCAGGAAATCATCGTGCTCTTGATTGACAAATTTTCATTTCAGACTGAAGAAAAAGTTTTTGATTGAACACGATTTCTCATAGTAATACTGTTTGGAATAATCCGCGTATATATAACCATAAAAACTTTGTTGTGAGGACTAATATTGTTCATTGACAATTCTAAAGCTTCAACTTCTAGTGAAAGTTTTGGTATTTCATACATATTCATTTTTAATGGAAAAAGTCCACCCGATATTTAGCTTGACATACTACTAGTCATTCCAGTTACTAGTAAAGTTCACAAACATAAGCTAGAAAACCTTTCTGTATAATATTTGTTTTCCTTATCAGAGCTCGTCCTGTTTTCTAATAGTGAAACCCTTTTTCACACTGTTTTTCATGAACAAGTGAACTACGTTTCATACATATTATTCTCCACTTTTTACACATGTCACCATTTAACACTGTGCAGTTGAGCACAAACTGCATCGTCACGCTCGATAATGCCATACAAGGTAAAATGGGATTACGCTAAAATACTCGATTCTCTTGGCAAGATCCAAATACTATGCTGACGATGGGTTAGACTCAAATACACACCAGAAAAGTTTTTCTCCTTTAACTTTCCCTTTGAAGCTTACGTTCTCGTCTTACCTACTGCAATATTCATCTTAAACTACTGCTAATACTTGAAAATCGGCAGATGCTGCAGAAAACTGGATCACTCAAAGCAGCCGCACAGTGTGGAAACAGTATTTCAGTATCAGAGTGTAGAATGCCAGTTTTTAATTCAATTTAACATTTGTTTGGCAATTCCAATTTGAATCAAATCTTTGAGCGTCCGTGAAATTCTTCTTTGGTGAACAATTTACATAAAATGCTTTTGTACATAGTATTGTATACGTTGATATTAAATTGTTTTTATTCAAATGCTTCACGCACATAGCTTACATCATGTTCATATTACTTACATTAAAGCTAGCTTAAATTTTTGGTTATACAAATCACCACCTCAGGTTTACCGCTTTGGTATACCAATTTCACGCAAAGTCTATCAAGTACCATCATTTAACAAGGGTATAACTTTACATAGCTAAAACTTAATTGCTAAAACTATTAATAGCTTGACGGTTTTTAAAGGCCTTTTGATTTTGAAGACAAGTCTCGGAGAGTGAAAGAGTGAATACAATAAAACTGATTTCCGAACCAGTGACTGGCTTAACTTTGTTGCCAGAATGATATTACTGCATTGCATTTAGAATGTTGAAAGTTTGAAGCTTATTTTAGAGTAGATATTTGAATACAGACAAAAATGAACAGTTTTACTTTTCAAGTTTTAAAACTGAATAAGAGATCACGCTTTGCTGAATTTATAAATAGATTTTAAAAAAATATAAATATGCGGTAATAATAAAACAAACTCAGTAAAAGAATTGCATTGAAATCTATAAAAAATACAAAATCGTATTCAAGGTTCAAGAGAAACGATTTACTTCTTTTACCTGGACTTAAAATGTTCAAATATACTAGTAAATTGGTGACAAGAAATAAAACCTTATATTCTCACATTTGCATGTCTAAAAAAAAGCAAAGTTGAGCATCATCAGATATACTTTTTTCAAATTATTTCTGACATATAATCGCATTAAATAAGCCAAATACTTATCTAGCATTATCATATATAGTCAAAATATAACACCAATATAATGTGGGAGAACTATATTCTTTGAGAGTCTGTTCATTCCAGGAAATCATTTACCGTTCGTAGACGTTCATAGCATGTGTAAATACTACTACTTAACACGATGCTGACTTTGTCAAAAGTAATTAACTACGACTACATTCCACGCAGATTGCAATTGTTGTTGCTATTCTGCCTCACCAACAAATTGCCTTGAGACTTCCGTCGGTCTGTCAGAAAGTTTTTCGCTGCTGTCTAGTCACAATCATAACAAAGAAATCTGGCGACACTGTGTATCCTCTTTGATTGTGTAACCACATGAAACCCATTATTTCCATCTAGCAAGATAATGAATCTGGATATATAAATTTATTGAACCCAGAAAAGCCAACAAGAAATAAGTAATGTCACCGCTGCTGCTGAGAACAAATTCACCCTTCTGTACGTATTTGTGGTCTTTTTCTAGATCTCCGTGACAGAGTGAAAGTGACAATGTGACAAACACAGACAACTTTCCCCTCTTTCTACCACACGTACGTGTTTTAGGTAGATCACGATTTCATGATCACTAACGGTTCCATGATCAAAGCTAAAAATAAGGAAAACTTTTTATCGCTTTTATTATTTGGCATGAGTGGTGTCGTTCATCTATTGAGTCAATACTTTTTTTGCATTAAAAATGAAAGTTTTGAAAATCTGCAAAGTCATGGTTGCAAAAACATCTAAAATCTCTCAACAGTACTGAATGAACATTCCCATAATGCTTTATCACGGTTTGGTTTTTTGGAAAGCTGTTTTCTGTTGACATACAACTTTGTTTGCACAATGAGCCTTGTGCGAAAGCCCGTTGTGTCAACTAAACTTTTTAGCTTTTATTACTGCTGTACACACAAGAAAATGTTGCTTCATCCGCGACTTCTATCAAAACCTGCTACCCTTAGTCAGTTCGTATCTTCTTAGTGTATGGGTTCATCTGCGTGAAACAAAGTTTCTGTGAGTATCTTCACAAAATGAACCCCCAGAAAAATTTAGAATTTATTGAATGACTTATAATGCGACAGACCCCACCAGTAGTATTTTGCTTTCACCTAATGGAATAAAAGACAGAATTAACCGTAGCTGTGTTGCAAGGACCGCAATGTCGCCATAAAAATAAAACCGTTGCGAAGTTGTAAGAAAGGCTCACGAATTGCAGATTTTACTTGAAGAAAATATGTTTGAAACGGCATGTATGATGATGCTATGGTCTTAAGATCACAATACAATCAAAATAAAGGTAGATATCTATCCAATGTCATATACGTTTCAAACTAGATTACACACAGATGGTTATAAACCATTCAAACTGGATTTAGCTTATCTTCATTTATGCTTGAAAGAGTGGTCGTCACACGTCACAGTATCAGCTTTCCTTAAGTACATAATAATATTGGAAAATAGAGTACTCACTTCCAGTGAGATGTGAGTGAAAGCACCTTATTGACTATATCCAATGGTACTTGACGTTGCTACACAGAGCAAAAGAGAAAATGGATTTTTTCGTCACTTACCAATGATTTGCCTGTTTTTGCTATAAACTTTCTCAAAAACGCGCAGATAACAAATGTTTCAATGCATTACTGAATGAATGTTTTGCATTACTAAATAAGTAAGCGTATATTTTTTTGATTTATTACACTTCCAGAGACAAAAGCTATGCATTGTTTTAGAAAGCGCGTGTAATGTTTGTAATTTGTCAATTGTCTTGTATATTTTTAAATTTTAAACATGAATATAAAAATATTAAGAAAAAATTGTCAAGCATTTTGTCATAATATACAGTGCAATTTTCTACCTTGAAAGTTAGAAACATTACTAGGTAATTTATTAAAGTTCACAATTAGTGAACATATTTTGACTTCTGTCTTGGGATACCACATACAACATATCTTGGGGCAAACTCTATTGATTTTCAGAACAAACCGATAAGCGGAAGGTATCTAAAAAGTACTTGTTCTAAAGTACTACTTTTATGATTTAAGGGCGACTGTGTATCTTTTAAAGCGATGTGAAAATATTATGGTTAGTACGACTAACAAAGATCACCAGCCGCTGGTAACCATCGAACAATTAAAGGTAACCATAGGTACCCAACGTGAATTTTACTTCTATCTTGCAAGGGTTTATTGTTTTCTCTAACAACCCGCTATAAAATCTGCTGTTCAACAATGTAAAAATTGTAATAAAATATTTGCTTTGTGTTGATTTCATAATCTTAAATTAATGCTTATTTTTTCAATTCAATGGAAATTTAAAGCCACTAGGACATGCAACAGACAGATTTTAAAAACAATATACATATATTTTGATTGAGGAGTTTGATTCGAGATGATTATACCTATTATAGGTACAAATCCATTATATTTGAGATATTACATAGAGGCAGGGAGCTTCAAATGCATGAATTGCTTTCAATTGAAATTACAGGCAGGATTACATCAATATTTGTAAGGTATAAAGACGTCACACTCAGTTCCGGCAAACACAAGTTATAAGGGATTGTTTAATTTGTTTGATATGTTTAAATTGGCGAAGATATTTACCGTCTGTTTAGTAGTTACATTTTGCTCACAAAAGCTAAAGTGACTTTGCTAATTTGCATTTTTTAAAGGAAACATTTGAAAAATGCTACAAAAGTGTAAAACCAGCTATGTGATTGACTTGTTTAGTGTGGTCAAGCAATCAAATTGATAAGCAGAAACACTTATCCCCTGTCTCCTTTTCCATGACTTCAAGTCTCAGGTTTAACACAATTCGACAATATGTCTTCTGCCAAATATCGTTGGATTTTAAAAGTTTTACCTGGCAATTTGTGTTTATAATTTTAAAGCAATATTGATGACTGTTATGTTTGAAATTGGTAAAAATAATGCTTTAAAATTTCATGGATTGGAATTCAATCGAATTTTTAAAAAAAATTGTCATTCTTTAGTACGGCGGAGGACGGGGTGTAGGCAAGACATTTCAGAACGTTCATTGTAAAATGTAAATGTTCGTCTATGTATTTAATAAGATGTGAGTAAATTACTTAGCCAGTATTATTTATTTACCATTTTCTCCCCACTGACTTTTTCTGGAGTCACAACCTTGAATATTTCGACATTCATTGCTTGACTCAAACTCACAAACAAACGCTTTCTTGCCATATTTCCATATTTTATTGCAAAACTCACACCGACCAGCACACAAACATATATACACACACACATTACAGGAATTCAGGGAAAAGCTTTGTATTCATTACTGCACTTTTCTAGAAAAATTCTCATGCGACGTTTTTAATGCTGTACGAGATAATACAAGTTTGGTATTACCGAAAATATACCTACTACCGTCTTTACTGATCCTGTGGACTGCAGAAGAGGTAGGAGAAATTCCTAGACCTGCTACTATAATATACACTTGCCTGTTTTCTCCTCACTCCTCGAACCGAATAAAGTGACTAGGGTTTCCTTGTGAAACTAGCATTTTGTCTTTGTAGTTTGCTCCACACGGAACGCGGAAAACGAGCGTTGCTATTATATGAAGTCGGAGATACACAGAAGTTTTTATTTACCTTACCAAAATGTTACGCTCTAGTTTCGTAAACATCATTGATATTAAGCAATTGTGAAAGTAAGCCTTTGTTTTCGTGTTTAAGTGTGGTTTCCCATTTAATCTGTACATTTGGACGTTTTACAAACACCTGGAAATATTGTTGGGGCGAAAGGAGAATAAAGTTTTAAAGACCTTACAGTAAGTACCTTTTGTCATTTTCCTCGTTTTTAAATGTAGTGTGTTTCAACGTCGTCGCATTTGTTAGTTTGACCTCCTTTTTAACGTCACATTGAATATTTTTTACGTATCAATTTTTGTCTGCTATTCCCTATGCTTCCATATTCTGCTATGAAACAGTTTCAATTTTCCCCGTGACTGTATCTGTCGACAAGGCAGTTTTCAAGTGTCAACTTTGCTAAATGAAGGATGAAAACGAGATTTTCTTTTAGAAAGCTATAGCTGAAGGTTTGAATTTTGTCGTTTTCTTCTTTCTTTTCTCGGAAGATATCTAGATCTTCCAAATTCAGTCCAAAGTGTAGGGCCGTATATATAGGCATCTCAACTACATCAGTATGATTTTTGAAGATCAAGAAGCAGAAAGAAGCAATTGAATTAGAAAAATACGAGACACGTAGTCAACAAGCCAGTTTACTTGTTACGTAGAGAGGCAACTTAGGCTCGACATGATATCTTGGAGCCGCTAGCAAAGACGTAGTCTCACCTCAATGCCCTAGAGAGAAAAAATGGGAGATTTTAATGGGATAAATGACATGTGTTCTCATGTATTAGCTCCTTACTGTATAAAAGAAAGTCTATATTATAAACGATAATATCCTGATGGTCATTCTTGGCGTTTTTAATAAGTCGTTCTTGATCTCTATCGTACGACATAAAAGTTGATGGCACATAGATTGTACATTGCAAATATGTAGTTGTAGAGGCTTCAGTAGCACAAATTACATGTTTAGCATAAAACATTAACTTTTAAACAGTCTGTAACTACAATCAACTATTGGTTTGTAGTTGGTCCAACTAAGCATAAATTCTTTTTAAGTTTGCGACTAGTGTCAAGGATTTGGCTATTTTAAATGTAAACGAAGATGCGCATTTAAAATGAAATTATTTAAGCTTACATTATATTTACAAATACGAATCATTTGTAAACATGGTGCTTTTCATAATTCGTATTATGGTGATTCATAAGTACTCTTTCTTTGTTGTATTTATTCCGTCCCCTATTTCATTGTCCGCATTTCGTAACTGCTTAGGGTTTGGTTTTGATCTATAAAGTAGAGTTGCTTTCATTTTGACTCCTTCCTACTACGAATAACGAATCAGACCAGGGTTTATATGCATTCATAAACGAACCAGAGCTTGAGAATTCTAGTAAAAACTCATTTTATGCTCTGTTTCCTTCACTTCCATTTTCCAGCATTTATACAGCAGTATTCTATTCACCAGCGTCACAACTTTCATTTTGTAACTGCGGATCTGTACAGTGGCTGAGCTAGTTGCATATAAAACGATCTATTCACCATTGAAAGAAATGACAAGAGTGAAAATTCAATTTAGATTTGCAATCAGCGCGCAAATAAACCAGGATAGAACGTCAATGCAAGCATTACCACTTGACTTCAATTTTAGTTTTCAATAGCGATCAAATGAGTGCATGGTGGATACATTGTATAAGTGACGGGTGTTATTGAGCATGTCGTTCTGTCCTGTTGTGTTCGTGGTTTTCTTGGTTTTTGTTCATGTTCACCAGTGACCGTGTTTTCTCGTAAGAGAATGGAATGCAAAAAGTGGACTGGTGGCGATGGCGGAAAAACTTTCATCGTTACATCTTCTCCTTTATGCATGCATGTGCTACTAAGCTCGATTACGCTTTACGAGTATCGTTGTTACCGTCAACATGATCATATAAGTCCTTTTTCACACTGGATTGTACAGGGATATATGTATGAAATCAAGGGAGCAAGTAGATTTTAGTGCATTCAACAGGGAAAGTAGAGCATATCGGGGAAAATGGCCAGTGATGAGCATGATGAGAGTGTTCTTGGGAAAACATATCATACAGAGAGTGGGAGAAATCGTGCGGGCTTTCATTAAAAAGAGGAGTGGGATAGGTAGTGAAAAAATGGTGTCTGGTCGCGGTGGAGTAGGAGGGAAACGTGATAACCTAAATATTTTCGCAGTGTGGGTTGATAGCCTTTGGTGATGCACAATTGGTTACTTGCGAAGGGAGATAACGCAACCAATGTTAGAAAGTAAAAGCCATTGTCAGGAATATGATTTGATTCCCGGAGTGAAATGTCCATTTTATGAGAATAATGAGACGTGGATGCGTGTAAAACAAGCGGAGAGTTTGCATGAATCTGGGGAGGAGAACAGCAGCATTCTTCTGCAAGCATTAATCCTTTTCTTCCAAGTTTTTGCATGCATGGCCCATGGCATTGTTTTCTTTCAGATTAATTAGCTGTTTTAATATAATTGTAGTTTTCTTTATCAAGCAATATAAGGATCAGTAAAAATTTTCGTAGATCCGTTTTCTGTACTTGTATGATTTGTCGTATACCATGCTTATTGTATCTTAAAATTATTACACTTAATACAAGATCTGTATATATTTAGAAACGTCAGCAAGGAACCATGAGAGTATCAAAATTTTATCACCAAATATATATATAAACATATGTACATGTAGTTTTCTCTGTGCATACAGAAATAGGAATATAGATTTGCATTCGGTTCAGTTGAGTTTATTTATGCGTTTTACTTTTGCACCTAAATAATATTATTAGAAATGAAATGAAAATATCTGCTGCTGGTCTTTGCCTCATTTTGATTTATAAAAGATATAAAATATCTGGCTCTCTATCTTTGAGGAAACACAACGAGCTTCAAACATGCTACATATACATTTCATTCAAATTATTATTATAATTTTTTAAAACCATGACACAAAAGTACAAAAATGAAGAAAAAACGATAAAAGAACTTGTCTTAGCGTGGTAGTGTGCGTGACAGGAATTGTGTGGGCCACTCCACACCTTTGTCTCTCTTAAAAAAGTTTTTGCCATGTAATAATTCAATCGCTGCCATTCAATCTTCTGCGAAAATTTGGAGGATGAACACGGCTTATTTTTGGGTAGTTTCCATCACAAAAATATCCAGAGTTTTGAGAGAAATTTGAAAAAGGTGTGCAATCTTAAGAGGGAACACGGAAAGAAGAACCATATTTGGCAAGTTTTGTTTGTTCTATAAATGGTGCTAAAAGGGAACAAGCGCAAGAGCCTTTTGGTGTATGCACGAGGATCGTTTTGTAATAGCGCAGAGTTTCGAAGAAAGAATATAGCGTGCTAGATTTCGGAGCCGGTTTACGACATAATGTAGTTTTCCCATGTAGCCATGTGTTCCAAGCTCATTTGTAGATAGTATAAGTTATAATGTTAGACGATGGGTTTGTTGAAGTATGCGATGCATGAAAATTTTATAATAATATTCGGTTCATATAAGTTTGGCGCATTGTGAAAGTATGGTGCGCTTTTCAAGACATTTTTACGTTCGAAGATAACACTTGGCATTGTCACCTATAGCTAGAAAAAATGCGTATTCGATGCTAAAAGTCTTTATTCCTTTTTTAGTCTCGGGCGTCCGGTGATACCACCGGACAAAGTGTGATGAGATCTAGATGAAAATACTGAGGGTACGGTCTATTATTATATTGATATTAAAAAGACTTGTATCAGCTCCCATATTACTTTTTGTATTAAATTTTACAGCATTTTAGACAGTGAAAATATTATTATACAAAGTTTGGGACGCAAGCTAAATTTTTTTGCTCTAGAAAAATACAAAGGTAGAAGGCGTGAAAAAACCTGTCTTAAAGAATACTTTTGAAAAGACTAAAAGTTTTTATCACTAGTTGAACCCAGCCACAATGAAAAATCTGCAGTGTTATGTTTTCATGGACTGCAGTTTAAAAGATATATTTATATATATTGACAAACTGATATATGGTTATACATGGCAATGTTTCTTAATTTACTAACGGCAATTTATAATATGAAACACTTTTTGTTAATTGTGGATCAAAAAGTGGTTGTGAACTGCGTAATAATTTTTCTTAAAAGATTGCCTTACATTGGAAATATAAAGTTTGATATATAAGACATTCATTAAGCTTTGTGAATTACAATATTATTACTTGTACTGGAACTACGATGCTGCAGCTGTGCATGTTGTACACTTAAGATACGGAATAAGAAACAATATGAAATCTTTAGCATAATATTCAGCATTTGTTCGACGAGATTTGACTATGATTACTCAACATTTTGAAATACACAAAATTAGGATTTTGTGGGGTTAAAATTTGATTCGTTTCCATACAAAATCAAATATTGTGCAGGTAAACACGAATTTAGGCGGAGTTTGCTTTTTATTCTGACCTTTTGTAATTACCGATTGGCTTGGCAGACAGATAATTTAGAAAATTCCATGGTTTACGTTCACGTTCCAATCCGACATTTTGTAGCATAGCTTGCTGACAGCCATTTTCTCCGTTAGCTCTCTTGGAACATCCACCTACATTGTCTACAAAATCGATCGTAGGAAGTAGCCGTTGACTTTGTGTTAGTTATGGAGTTCTGTCTGACATGGCGTTTTCAATCTATACGTCAATCTTCATGTCTGCACTAATATTGAAATTAAACCAATATACGTAATTAATGGCCAGGAGGATACGTTACCCAAAAGTTTACTTTCTGTTACCAAAACGTAGTCGAGAAACTTTCTGAATACATTGAAGAAATTGGGTTGTTGATGTAAGTTTATAAAAATAATAGAACATTAACAATGACTGTGAAACAAAATCTTGTGTTTGCTGGCTTCTTCGTTGGTTTGTAGGCAATATCATATATAAGCATCGATTAGACTTAGCACTTGTTAGACGACATAGACCAGGTTTGAAAGAAGTAAACCAAACAGAGTTCCACTAAACCTATACGTATTCTTTTCTTTTAGACATTATCACAGGTGTGCAGTGACATAGGTAGTACTCCGTTTAGAAACGCAAATAAATGCGTAGTACCTACTCTACCTAGTTCTGCAGCCTAATCCTAATCCATAATTTCAGATTTAAGACAATAGCAGAATAGCAACCAGTAGTAAAATAAAGGCGGGATAAACCTTGGTAGTAAGAAAAGTATGAAACAGCCTGCGTTTTATAGCATTTCTTTGCCAAGTAAAGCTGCCAGTCTGACAATTGTATTTGTCTTGATTAGATTAGACATGTTCTCATGAAATGACGAGAATGTTCCTAAGAAATAATGATTAATTTGATTATTTCGTAACTATATGACAAAAACATGAAAGAAAATGTATTAAACAAAACCTTTTTCTAAAAACCAAAAGAATTGGTTAGCAACCAAGGACCTTGGTCCAAGGTAAATTCATTTATCGTATGGTATAGTGGCTTCAATTTTAAATTATGTATCTGCAAAACATTGGTTGGTTTTCTGCTCAACGTTTTATAATTCTTCATAAACCACGCAATGGTTTGCCTGTTGGTTAAACTGTTAAGCCTTAAAACAAAAGGATTTAGTTTACGCAGAAACAAACAACTTTCATATACATGTTATATGCATAATTCTTTGAGTGCAAAATTCCTGCACATGGAATATTAAACAGATAACAGAATAATCACATGAAAAGAGCAGGAAAAGCAAAAGACACAAAACGCGAAAATCATTAAAAATATTGCAACACTGGTAGACGGAAAATTCCGTGAAGTGAAAGCAAGCCAGAGGAAAACGAGAAAGGACTATGCAACCTAAGGGCAAAAATTTTGACCTCCCAGTTTATTGTTGATTCTGATAGAGCTTTCAAAGCTCTACAATTTTGCAATTTAAAGTATGTCCTTATCTCCTCACCTTGCTGAGATATGAAGGACTTTGTAATTTTCGCTCCCATAAGGCCCCATAGTAAACACACTTTTTTCAACCTCGTGGCTACCCATCGCGCCCACTTTTGATTTTCAATTTTGATAGCATTTTTAAAAGAGCGTTAAATGAGGATGTTTTTCAGGAGTTACTGGAGTGGTCTTCTTGCAAACGTCGAAGTTGTGGTAGTTCAAACTTGGAGGTGTTTTTTCGGAACAACTTTCTTTTAAATCGTTATAGCTTCCACTACACACCTCCGATTTTCAATGTTAATACCAATTTTAAAAGAGGAATTTCTGTAGATTCTATTGTACAAAAAATCAGGACAAAATGTCTGTAGTTGCAAAAGTTATGAAGCTATAACCTTGGAGGGGCTGTTCGAGAACCCTCAAAAACAGCCCTTTTTCAGGCCAACGTTTGACCCCCGGGCCCACCTTTGATTTTCGATGTTAATAGCAATTTTGAAAGCGCTTGTTCAGGAGATAAAACTGAGAAAAAACTGGAGTGGTATCTTTCCAAAATTGCAAACTTTGACGTCTCAATATAAAAATACATGTTTATTTCTGTGAATAGATGATTCTTTAGCATCTTCTGTTTGATAAGTCTTGGTTTTGGAAAGATACCACTCCAGTTTTTTCTCAGTTTTATCTCCTGAACAAGCGCTTTCAAAATTGCTATTGACATCGAAAATCAAAGGTGGGCCCGGGGGTCAAACGTTGGCCTGAAAAAGGGCTGTTTTTGAGGGTTTTCGAACAGCCCCTCCAAGGTTATAGCTTCATAACTTTAGCAACTACAAACATTTTGTCCTGATTTTTTCTACAGTAGAATCTACAGAAATTCCTCTTTTAAAATTGGTATTAACATTGAAAATCGGAGGTGTGTAGTGGAAGCTATAACGATTTAAAAGAAAGTTGTTCCGAAAAAACACCTCCAAGTTTGAACTACCACAACTTCGACGTTTGCAAGAAGACCACTCCAGTAACTCCTGAAAAACATCCTCATTTAACGCTCTTTTAAAAATGCTATCAAAATTGAAAATCAAAAGTGGGCGCGATGGGTAGCCACGAGGTTGAAAAAAGCGTGTTTACTATGGGGCCTTATGGGAGCGAAAATTACAAAGTCCTTCATATCTCAGCAAGGTGAGGAGATAAGGACATACTTTAAATTGCAAAATTGTAGAGCTTTGAAAGCTCTATCAGAATCAACAATAAACTGGGAGGTCAAAATTTTTGCCCTTAGGTTGCATAGTCCTTTTCATATTATACTGGAACAAAAGCTAAGTAATATGTAGCTTTTCTCTTTTTTGTTCTGCAATTTCCCTATTATGTGAGAAATATACAATACTAGACGGAACATAAAAATGAGAAATAGTAATTGCACAAACGTGACGAATGCAAAATCGGAAAAACAGGGAAACAACTAAAAAGCCACTGAAAGCAGCATTTCGTGTCTGTGCATCTTGTTCAAGAAATTAATGAGATTAGCCCATTTGCTGGAAATGATGATGTAAAGCGACATGTTACATTTTATGGTAATGTTTCCTTAATGAACAATTTCTGCCGCGAAGGAGGCGTACGAGTATAAACATTGAATGCACGTTTTGATTTTAAGCGAAAATTTGTCGCCACTACTCATAATACATAATATTCTCCCCGTAATGGTTCCTGGCTGGAGAGTAGCTATTTTCATGATATTAGTTACGATGGAAATTAATTAGACTTTATGGAGTGTTGTGGAATCATGCACTCGTGATACGCATTCTCGATCACATTGCCCCATTATAGCAACTCCATTACATGCTGAAATACCGTAGTAGTAAATATTATTAGCCTCTTAAAATTTATTGGTGTTTAACTGTCACAGCTATTATACGTAGTATGACTTTTCATATATAATTATACTATTATGAAGATATTCTATAAACTCAAACCTTTTTGCAGTGCAAATTATTTGAAGATTTGTGTTTTTAAAACGCAGATAAACTCTTCGTTCACAATAGTTTCAATATAGTTATATATTTTTGAAATTGGGGGTATTGTTGCATTTGGATTATATTGTGGCATTATTAGAGTAAAAAATTATTACTCATATTACAAGTTAAACTTCAACTGCTAAAGACATTTCATCAAACTTGAATCTTTTTCTGAATCATCTAACAAAAGAATTTAATAATTTCAACAGGAAAATTGTTCTACACTGCTTGTTATCTGTATGCTTTTTTGACTGGATATTTATATTTTTATAAGGATCTCTGTATATACTTACATCTCGATCTAGTGCATTTATAAAAAAGATCTGCCATATAACTATTCAATCCAATTAGGGTTCAATAGTAATCTTTTACAATTTTAATTGTTTTAAACATTGTTACTAAAATTTCAAATAAACCATATTCAAAAAATTTACATTACTATCTATTTAGGAAAGGTTGTAAGCAAGGCATTCATTTTACATGAAGTTAGTTATGCCTATGAAGATAAAGATATTGTTCTATATAATTCTATGTAACGTAATGCAAAAACACATCCCTTTACTTAATAACAAAGAGACCACTATTATTACGAAATTATACACTTTGCTCAAGACGAAAAGAACCTAAACGAATGTAAACCCATGTGGCGGAAATGTTAAAACAAAGGTATGCTGATTTTTTCCGAATATAAAATACATACAAGCACAAGTTTTGGTTCACAATGAGACAATGTTACACCCTTGTGATCACTGAGTACACTGCGCTGTTGTTGTTAATGTAGCTCTAAAATGTCTAAGAAGATCAAAGTTCCTTCTGTAGTGTGTATCCATGGTGGTACTTTCTCCAACGACACACATTATATATTTAGCATTGTGCACTAGTTCAAAAATGAAAAACGTCCAGTAGAACTCCTGACGTTATGAAAAGGATTATGGCGATACTGCTTGGGTTGATAATGGTGATGTCAAAAGGATATTATTCAGTACAAAGGTAGAGCTTAATATCCCCACTCTTGTTCCGGATGTTATTCTTTTTAACTGTGTAGCTGGATTGTTTACAAGCATGACAAATGTATTATTTTCATAGTGTCGTAACAGCGAAGGAGCTAAGTACTTTCTCTAGTGACATGCCATTCAATGTAGGCTCGCATGTAGTGCATATAAAGGGTGTTTCATATTCGCAACACTCATCTCACGAAGACGGCGTTGGTCATAATGACGTTTTATATAACTATGCAAAGTTAAGTAAACCATTTGAGTTTCAATGTGGGTTTATATTGATATTACTGTGTTCACACGAAATAAGTGAACTATATACAATTTGTTTATCAATGCCTATCAACCGCTAAAACATAATAAAATTAGTATTTGTAAGCTTTTCTAAACTTTAAATATTTAATGCAGGTATTTGTTCAAAACTTCAACCTATGTGCAAAGTCAAAGTGCTAAAGTTTTCCACGAATTAGGTCTACAATAACAGCCTGTCTAATACTTCAACATGCCTTATTTTTTAGCTTATGTAGTACACATGTGTGCGCCCTTTTATTGTGGATCGTTATTTCAGACTTAAAACAATGTTGGCTGATTAACTATATATGGTATATTATAGTTAGCAGTACACACGCTGATGCGTAGCACTACCAATAATAATAACCATAGCATCTACATCACCATTCTATATTCCGGAACGTTGGGTTTTAGGGGTTTATCTCTTTCTGCTTACTGGTCTAAGCGTAAAATATACTTTTTCATGGCATCACTGTTTCCACGGTTTTCTTCTCTACGAGAACTATTATGATAATCGTAACTTATGTCTATACCATTATTTGACGCTATAAGCCTAACGTGTCTATACTGGCGTCCGTCCGTCTAGTAACACCTTTGAAATATTAAAACTTGTAATTTTTCTTTGATTAATGATCCTCTTTATTTATAAACCGTTAAAGTGGAAGACTTTTCAAAAGAATAACGTGGAGCAGTTAGTAAGCAACAGATAGCTCATCCATTCCTAATCTGTTATAACACAAATTTTTTTCCTTTCTTAACCAACATGAAATGTACATATTTTTTTTAATACTGCCTAAAATTATCCCCATAGTGCATTTGTAAAATTCTCTCTACTTAAAATTGTGTAATATAATAAATTCATTATTACATATTTTTAACAAAATAATTAAGCAAATTTAAATTAAATCCAGTGCAACATTGTAAACCTGGCAAAACATCTTCCAACTTGTATTAGACCAACAACGGTTTAATTTGGAATGAAACTTGTATGACATATATTAAAGTCGAATATCTATGCTATCTTATTAAATCGGTTTAGAAGTTTAGTTATTTCAATTCTGTGGTGTACGTTAGGTTGTTAAGATTGATCTATTTATTTCTTAGGATGACTTGCTCCTTTTCACTGTTACTGCGTTTGTTTATGGCAAGCAATACTTTTAGATGGAAACCTACTAGTAGCTAAAACGTTAATCGCCAAGACATTACTAGTGTGCAACCTACTTTTGAGAAGACAATGTCATCTAGACATGCCATTGGGATTATAATGATGATGGTGTTTATATTAGTTTGCAAAAAATATGTAAGCTGGTGAAGTAATGCTAGCTACTTTGGTGACAAACTGGAACAGCCATAGATAAGTGTTAAAATACACATACCTATTCGGGCTAATGTATAAATCGATGCTATTAAATCATATTTATTATTGTATGTTTACTCGGCAACAGGATGAAGAGGTACAGTAGTACAATATAATGAAGAAAGAAGATTGTATAAATATGACGTTCTTAACTTCTATTATTCGGCTTTAAAATGTTAGGAACGTATTAAAAGAATGTTGACTGGATATAAATATTTTCGCCTAGGGATAAATAAAAGCTTGTCTATGCTTCAAACTCAAACAAATATGATGATGATTGTCTTGGATACATTATACAATTCAATATCAAGGAAATTTATATCAAGATATTAAGACGTTGATTAAAATGATATTTGAACAAATCGTGTGCAGTTCAATGGAGATCGTTAATAATAACATATAATAAAGGTCATCTAAAATCTAGAAACAGATAACTTTTGTGCTTTGTCAGCCCAAAATGTTGCCAATCGGAAAATACCTATGTAATTGTTCATTAATGTGGGATGTTTCGAAAGAGAATGATGAATAGACATGCCATATTTGTCCTTTAATATTACATCTAATATTTCGCAAAGAAACTAAGTTGTTGAACTGAAACCATCAGTATTACATTGATTAATTCGTCATCCAAGAATACATCATCGTATAATAATGGCATAGAATCGTACATATTAGGTGGGAAATGGACAGTGTGGTAAGGAAACAAAAATCGTTGAAACGCGTCACGTTTCCATAGGAGGTCACATATAGCTCTCTTAACATATTAAAAAACTTGCCTTTTTACAAATAGAACATGTTTTACTATAGTTTCGGAGTCGTTAGTTAACTCATTTGATATGATATGCTACTCCAACGACTCTATTTACCGTGTCATCATCCTAGTGAATAGTGTTCATTTTTATAAATGAGGGCTTGTGGGAAGAGATAAGGAAAGAAAATGGAGAAAAGAAAAATGTTTGGGCTTGTTTTTTACTGGTGCTCCGGGAGATTTTCTCTACGACTATATAGTTGATAGTATGGTTTTACTCTAGAATATTATGTAGCACTAACACAACTTTTAGACTAACATATAGGAGGTGACACACCAGTAATAAAGCGATATTCAATGAAAAACGCCTAATACTTCTCTGGGGATGGACTATAACGACTTGTTTGTGATCAAACATATTTTTTTGTTTTAAAAGTTCGAATACGAAACTTCAGTAGAATACATACTATATATAAAATAGAATAAGTTTACAAGACAAATTTAAGCGTAAGTGTAAGCAGCAATTAAACATTTTCAAATTGGTAGAAAGTATTCTTGAGTATTTGCCCTCACGGGAAGTAAGTGACATAATATTAAAATTTATACAACCAACAAAACGAAATCATAATTTATCTTTCCAAAGAGAAATCTAACTTTCACCAGAATGAAACTCTACAACAAAAATAGACAACCACAATATCACAACCAAACTAAAATCCTTTTTTGTCTGTCGTAGCCAGAATTCAAAATTCTAAAATTTTGAGATTTGACAAGACACTTTGAGATTATCAACGGTTTTTATTTCATCAACAAAAATCAATTGAACGATTCCATTATTTTTGTTTTAAGGATTTGTGATTTTAAAAAGTAGTGCTTCCTTTACATTTAATTTAGTCAGAAATACAACTATATATTGATAAAAATGTATGACTTACAAATAGATTTGTCACATTCATAAACAGCAACAATTGAGTAAAAAATAATGTTTAAATGTTAGTTATATGTATCAACCTGTGTATAAACGAACGTGGAACCTTTTTTACCAAATTTCAAAGAAATCGATTAAGCCAGTTTTAAAAAACGTGTATACAGACGGACCGACGGCTCGAGAAAAATTAAGAAGTAACTAACGCTACTTAATAATGATATGCTATATGTATCATTAAAATAGCTGGTTCAAATTTGAATTTAGTAGGCAAGACCAGCGTTTTGTAGCCCTGAGCAAAGTTTTTCTCTAAAAGGCAAATACAGATTATATAATTCTGAAGTTTACAGACGGTTCTTTACGGCATTGCAGCTATATATTTTGTTCAAGATCTTATTTTTTCATATAGGTTTGATGTTACAAAACAATGATTCCATATAAAGTCAATAAAGCAGTTGTCACTTAGCTTTTTTGTCTGAAAAAAATATTGTTTTATTTTTAGTTTGTATTTAGCATAAGCTTGCATTTTCCTGGAAAACGTGACCGATTTTTGCAATTTTTGGATGCACAAATATATAAGCTTTTAACGAATAGTATACTGTTTGTGCGGTACCTGGCGGAAGCAAAACTTAAAAAGGACACCTCTGAACAGCGTGAAAATGAGATAGTGGAAGGGTTTTGAAACTCTTTGATACGTAATCTGATAGACACTAGTAGTAACAGAAAAAGTTGTAGAATGCGAGATCAAAAGAAGAACATACTATGGAAAGCAAAGGCAAGCTGCCACAAGCAGGCGTTTTTGGTCGAGTGGATTCTATTGATGTTTCAGACTTTTGGTTGCCATTATCAATGTTTCTTTTAGACAAGTGCTAAAACTTTCACTAATTTTTATATTTTTATAATGTACAAGTAATGTATTTTATACATCTATTTGAACTCATGTAAAGAATAAAAGGTGAAGTATTACATATAGAGGTAGAACAAACAGGTTACATATACTTGGTCATAAACGTTACCAGAACTATGAAATTTTATCTGTAATAATGACTTAGGTTTTTAAATTCCATTCAGAGGCTTTTAAGCAAACTCAAATTTAATTGCCTATTAATGATCAATATTTTCAATGGTCCATAGACACTAACACGACTTTGTCTGTGCTTAAATAAGTCCAATAGTAAACCAATGTTTTTAATTGTCACCGCTTTAAAATCATGCTGAACATTTTATAAATGCATAACATTCAGTTTTTGATAATGTTTACGGGACTCAAAAAAATACTTAAATAAAGTACCACCGCTTAAATCCATTTGAAATCCAATGTCTAGAAACATTGGAATTGAAGATCTCGCACACATCCTGAGTGCTTAAATTTGGTATTGGTGCGTTTGAATATTTGGCGAGGAACCATAGATACTTTCAAATATTATTATCATTGTTTGCCTAAATAAATTTTTTTTTGTAAATAAAGTTGCATATCGGTAGAAAGCCGTCATAAGAACTGCATTTTATATAGAATACCTTATATACGGTTTTGTAAGAACGTGCTTCAAGGAAGAATTGCCGATGGAAGGTTATGGCAAATAGTTTAGAGTGGACCGGACTCGAATTGTATGATGTAATGTGAAGGTATTTTTCCACTACTCATACTTTTTGTACATAAAAGGTTTAACTGTTGTTACATTGCAGTTTAAGATTACAACTATATTTCTATTTCATATGGCATTTACTAAACCAATAAACATTAAAATATTAGTTACAGTTGCAAGAAAACATTTAATTCTTCGCACCAAGTTTTAACTTTTTGAGTATTATTGCGTTGTAGAAACATAATATGTATGTTAAATAGAGTCTCAAGAATTCAAAAATCATTTGGTTAAAGATTATTTGCCTGGTGAAGAAAATAAAGTAGATGGACGCGCAGATATAAAGACGGACACACTACATCTTAAATAGCTCCTCTGCAGAAGCAGCGAATAATGTGTAAATATATCTATTATACTTGCTTGATATATTCCTTGCAGTTTCATTCATTCTTCGTAATTGGAGAATATTTTATTAGACTCGAAAAAAAGTTCATCAAACAGTAGTGCAACACCTTGCAATTCTGCTAAATTAATAAACCTTAACAGTTCATTGTGATAATAAGTTACATATTTTTAAGTAGCTTAGCTACTTCTTAGGTTTCATTGAGCCGTCCGTCTGTCTGTTTGTCAGTATACTTAACACTAAACAAACAAGCAGTACTCTTTGTCTTGAGCCGTTAAGGTAAACCAATTAGCACGTTTTATTACAAAACTTTTGTCGTTTATTTACCAAATCTGTGATATGATATCTTCTCCGTTTTACGTGATGTGTCCTAGTAAATAAGTTGCAAGCAAATTGTGATCTGCTACCCATGTACCCTAAAACAGATTAAACTGAAAGAGACAGTTCTCTACTTTTGGAACATGCCTCAGCAAAGCCAAATGCAGGTAACCATTTTGCATACCAAAAACAAGCCAACTAAAAGACGGTATGTAGGTTTATACATATGTACGTATCTAAATATAACTTAAATTCGACAAGGTTGCTTTATATCAACAGTCTTAAGTGGTAGTCGAGGCATTGTTTGCGTTATTCATGCTGTGAAACTTATAAAAACTACAACTCCACAGGCACCAAGGATCTCTTGTGAGATGGTGAGCTAGTACTTTGTTTTCCTTATATAATAAGTACTGCAACAGCGACTGCGATTTTTGTTGACGTTGACCACATGAACAGAACCAACCATGAAAACAAATCTACCAACAAACTTTCCTAACAAAAAGAAAGCGACTGAGGCAGTGTAAATGACAAAAAGCAAAGAGAAAAGTACAGGAGAACCTTTTCACCGGAATTTAAAACAACAACGTCAAGATTATCAAAGAGAAACAATCCACCTTAGAAAACTATAGTTGGAAGAACAACAAACCTAGACAGCACTGCTACTAAAAAGTCATTCAATTCTTGCCAGCAAGAATCTTATCTTGTTTTCATCAAGTTTATTTTGTGAAAAACTTTACTTTTATACCATGAACACCTGCCATCACATTACAAGATCGTTTAATTTTTTATCATCATTATCGTCACAACTAGTTCAGTCCGTTTGGTAAATGTTTTACTTATACGCAGAAAGGCCTTTTCACGCAATACAAAACACTAACAATAATATTATACAAATGCGAACTTATACAAATACAAATAACTGACCTACAAAATTAGGTACCCTGTTCCCCAAACATATTACGCAGAATTTTAGTGTATACGTATTCTGCATATACCTGCTTGTTGGTATTGAACTTACTCCGAGAATAGCATTGAAACCAAATTAAACTTGCATTGAATAAATATACTAGAATTCAACCAAGCCAAAACATAGTTTTATGAGAATATGCTGTTAAAGTATATTTCTTCTATTAGAAAATAGGAATATGCGATGTAACCCAAATAAGTGGGAAGGGTCGAGGGCTCGATTTATTTCACGGAGAATCCTCCCATTCCAGGTTTCAAAATAACACGTTTATTGTTTGCTCCGAAACAACTTTATTCGTATTTCGATTTATTGCTAGAACTTGTACGGGTAATGTGCGCACCTTTATGTTACAACATTTAGTGTTTAATGTACTTATCAGTTGGACCAATTACTTGCTAAAATGTGAATGCTAAAAACTAAATATCGCCAATAACTTGCATTAATTACGTTCTGTTGTTAATACGTAAAATAAGTTTTATTTAAATTTCAAAAGTGAAGCATACTCTAAAAAATGTCATGTTTTAATAGTCAAAATGTGTATATTTTATTTCACCTTTGTATATAACATATTTTATAATACTGCGGTAGGTAATGATAATGTCTGCATAATACATAAAGGTTAGGTGTGAAGATAGTCTTGTGACGAATGTTAATGAAAAAGCCGTCCGTTAAGGTTTCGTGTGAAATACCATCCCTGTTTCGCATCACATCAATCTTTCAGTACAGCCACTAACACCTTCACAAACCACCTTGGCCACTACACACGTCGGCTTTATTCCTTCTGAACTCTTGCTTTCTCTCTTACTTTCTACATGCTATCAATATCCCTGTAAAAATCTTCTATTTACAAGGCTGAAAGATTTAACAAAATGTACATTAGAGGGTGGCAGAATGGTTTCTAGTCCGATAGCACATCCAGTTTTTAGTGTAAAAGCCACCAGAAAGAAACAAGATAAACGAAATTTAAATCCACACCTTTGTATCATGCAAAAATATTGCATAAATACATGATATACATAAGTGCTTGCTATTAAACTATTTAATTAAAAATGAGTAAATGAGAATATTTTAAATAAATATAATGTAAAACTTCGGAATTAAGATCAATCCAACATTTTACTAACAAAAATGTTATCACCCAAATCTTGTCCGAATCCGATTTGCAACCCTCTATTTTACGTGTCACGTCACGTTGCATGTCGTGTGCTTTTGTAGTTCGAGTTGTAGTTTGGCAGTACCTATGTACATGCACATACTTCATAAATAACTAGTAAAACCTAAGAGCGTTAGTATAGGAGTTGTTTGTTGTAACCTGTATCCTCTAACTTGTTTACTATTCTTTTCGTGTTGTTGATGAACAGATTGCTTTGCTGTAGAGCAAACTTTACGACGGGAAAAACAAGGGATAATGATTCAAGGAAAAACGGAAGTTTAGAGCAACTACATGGAAGTTATGTTGAACATATCACATCAGATTTCTGGAGACAAGTGACGGGTCGTTTCAATTGAAAGGTGCTGTATCGGCCATCATAATATATTCTGATTGTTACGAGAGCAAACCCTACTTTGCAATGGGAGATTGTACTGATCGAACCCGCCTTGTGATTTTGGGCGGTCCCGGTGTTGGCAAAACTGCGATAATCAAGCGTTTCATTTTCGCAAATTTTCCGGAGAAGCACAAACCTACTGTGGAAGATTTGTACTCACATGAGTTTGATATTGGCAGTCCGTCCGGTGTTCCTCTCAAGGTGGACATTCTTGACACCGCAGGTAAATACATGCATTAGTATATAGTAAACTAGAATTAGTAATAGCAATAATGAGATTATACGCTGTATATTCAATTCCAATGTGTTTGCTTGTTCATCAATTTTCCTACTTGTTTGTAATCGCGTAAAATATGGATTGTCAATTTGACTGATCTGCAATAAAGACAAATGAATAAATGAATTTTGGACACCGCAGGGGATTTCCAGTTTCCCGCTATGCGCCGCCTGTCCATTGCCAATGCGAGCGCATTCCTGCTAGTTTACGCAATCGACAGTAAGGTGAGCTTTGAACAAGTGAAAAGCTGCTTTGAAGAGATTAGAGAACAGAGAGCGGACTTTCAAGAAGTTCCTATCATTATTGCGGGAAATAAGGCGGACATTGGAATGAATCGAAGGGAAGTGGAATTCGATGAGGTGTGTGATTGGATACATGACCATCTGCCTAAATTAAGGTAAGCAGTGACATTTATTTTAAATACTGTAGTAATTGTCAATTCTACTTTAAACTTTTCCCTTTAGTCCCAGTAGTGCATGAATTTTACCATTAGTAAATTAATGCATGCACATTATGCTGATATGCTGAATTATTATTATTCCATGTTGCTTGTAGAACTCTCAACTTTAGGGAGTTTATGGTATTGCCCCCGCTCCTGGATCATATACAGACTGAACGAAAGGGGCAAAAATAATTTTGCAAATAAAAATAATAAATATTTACTATAGAAATAACGAAAACACTAATCAATATTTACTCCGATAGAGTAAAGATAAGCTGCTTTTTCTGTGATTCGAACTTTAATTCCGTAACTAGTTCTAGTTCTAAGAACAAAGAAATGGCGATTGCGTTTGTAACTTCTATGAAACCTTTTACTGAAAATACTATCTATCTGTAGCCAGAAGGTTTGCCAAGCCCAACAATTTGAAGTAGTCTCAGGTTGGCTTCTTCGTATTTCGATATAATGTGTCCTTTTAAAGTCGTAATGTATTAAACTTGTATGCTGCAATTGAATGAGATCAGTTGGATAAAATAATGGTGGAAAAATAAACTATAGAAATTTGTAGTACAGAAACTCTGACTTCAGGAATTTAAACGCTAGGAATTAGTATATCAAAGGTCACCATTATACACTCAACAATAAGCAGAAAAGATTATCCTGATGACGCGTAATACCTTACTTAAAGCTGCTTTTCGTACTGATTGCTTCTTTGATTCTCATTTCTCCCCAAAGATACTGATGATCTCATTTAATTTTGCTAAAAAATGCTTGCTAGCAATTTATAAAAACCTCGTCTCTTAGTTTTGTTTTTCAGTAATTTTCTCAAACCTAAGTTTTAGTTTACTAGAGCTACTTTATATTTACACTTCCATTACACTTGTCGTCATGACCTTATTTACATAAAAGGAAACGTAACTGTTTTCTATTTTCCTCATTCAATATTGATGTTTGCCCAGGAATACATGTATTAGCAGTTTTTTATTTACGTTGCTAAAAGCAGGATTTTACTGGCAGCTAAGTAATGTCGGTAGACCATGTTATACTTCACCAAGTATTGAAACCATTCCACGACAAATAGCACATTAGCAATTTATTTGATATTCCCTGTCGTCTAGATAAATACGAGGCGTGATTGAATTCAGTGTGTTTGTCGGGAAATTGCTCAATGAATGTATTTGCAGTTTGAATGGTAATCTTTCTGGTGAATAAAGCCCCGACAATCAGGCACGAATTTCGCAACACAAGCCAAACACATTTACAGTGACGGAAAGTGGAGATGAAGAAAGGCATGCAATTAGGACAACATTGTGTAATACATAACAGCTACAGCTACACCACATTAATTACTGGAAAATTCGTGACGGTGGTTGTACTGATGTTCTGTTTTATGTTCTAGTTTCAATTTCATTATTCCTTCAGGCAATAACGACATTTTGTCACTGACAGCTGGAAATGCTTTGAAAAGGTTCACCAGTTTTCAATGGTTACAATATTTTAGTGATCACTTAATAATTTGTTATAGGGAATTGCTTAAAAAATTACTGTTTTAAACGCAGCAGCTATATCCTATAGTATTATTTATCAGTTGTTTAAAAAGAGCTACCAAGAAATGGAGAAAACATGTTGCCGTTATAATACTAGGCCCGCTAAGAAGATATGGTACACACCATATTGTTTAACCAGCTTCAAACATCGAAATGTTGTGCTCTCCTTTCTTGGCAGCTCTTTTGTTGTTCATAACTAATCCCTTGTTTCTTACGGTTTCATATAGTAAACTTTACTAGTTTTAATTGACCAAATACTAAATCGACTCTCTGTAGGAAAAAAATCAACGCCGTTATCATGAGTAAAAATTAAAATTTTTTGCTGTGGAAAATGTTTAATTTTGCAAACATGTTTTATGTTTTTGAGGATTTTCCCCATTGTTCAGCGTTGTGTATAATAGGAGCAAGGAACTCAAATATTTGCAGTTTTGTCAATTTTTAATTTGTCTGATATTTCGTCATCGTCATCAAATTTAATATTTATAAAAAACAACTTGTATGAAATGATTTACTATACATAATCAATTGCTTATATATGTCTGTTTGTGGTAGTATGACATAATAAAATAGGAACTATATAATAGGAATATATGACATTGATGGGTATATATGTTTAGGATGAAAGCCCAATCCTTACAAAAACACATATTTTCTGATGTCTGTAAGCCAAGTAACAGCCAGCAAATGGTGTACATTTTTACAATATGTCCACAGAAGAGAAACTTTTCTCAGAATACCCTGAAGCCAGATAAAATTTGGAAATATGTCTGTGGAAAATTAGTTCGTTTTCATTTTGTAAAGTTTGATTTCAAAGCTCGTGTTCTTATGTTTCGAATTGAAGTTGAAAGAACTTGGCACAACAAGCAAATGAAGCACACCAGAAGCAACCTTCGTCAAGCAGAAGCAAGGATTTCGATGTTGATTAAATTTTCCAAAATATACAAAGAATAACATATAACATAGATAGGTAGATATAGGTAGGGTAAGAAGGAAGGATACAGCTAAGCACTGGAGGAGAAATAATTTTTTGTTGGAAAAGTGTAGATTTGTATGGCTTGGAAACAAAACTTAAAACTTTAGTGTAGAAATGAAATGGAACTGTTTCTGAATTTGTAGAAAATTGAAACACCGTACGTCGATTTTGTCAATATTAATATCTACTACCGTATTTACAGTAACCACGAAATACAATAGTGAAATGATGGTGTTTAGGCGTTTTCAAAGCATAAAAATTTGTGTACGGCGGGTTTCGTTTAGGACAGTAAATTATTTATTGTTTTAATTTGGCAGTATCACTAGATTGAAAAGTATACATAGAGTTTATTCAAAACTTCAGTACATTCAACAAAACATAAACAGCATGACATAAAAATATTGTGAACAGAGACTTTGTTACCAAACTTTCACAAACTTTTACCGGGAAGCACACAAAAGTGATTCGAACAAATTACACGAGGGAGAACTACGCTACAGTTGAGCTTGTTGTGGTTCCGTACCTAGATAATTTTGCCTTTAGGGAGCTGATATCATCGATTTGACGAGAAAAGTGTAAATTATATTATTTAAACATTTTTAATCATCTAAACAACTAAAGTGTTTTATGCAAAACAATTCCCTATTGCAGAACACTTTCACAATTAGCAGTCTGTTTGTAACGTATTAAATATAGTTGTCGAATTCCAACCTGAATTTGCAGGTAGTCAATATGACTGTATTTAAAATAAAAAACTAGACAACAATCTACATTCTAATAAGACATCTCTAGTAAAAATGCAATAAATCATTTCAAATAAATGTAATATTGAATATGCAGCTCTTTTTAATCGTAAAATGAATGTACCTACTACAATAATTCGTTGAGCAGAATTACAAATGTTACGTAGAGTGCACAGTATTTATTTCATTAGATTGTGATGATTTTTAGTTTAAAAAGTAGGGACGCCTATTCTATGCATACAAATACCGTGGTATTCCGAATGTACACACTTTAAAATGCATTAACTGTTGCGATAAAACTATTGTGATTGTTGTATTAAATTTCATTTTGTTCTGAGCTCTTAAACCCTGCAAAGCTACATGTCTAGTATACTTCAGTTGCTTTAAAAAACTAAAACCGTCTTTAATCAATTTTGCGTGTCGAGTAAACAATGCCACAAGATGCTTTGCAACAACTGTTGTTCTACGCATGGAAATTTCTCAAGATCTAAAATGCAAATAGTTCAATATTACTTCAACTACGTTACGTGTTTTGTCTGTAGGGCAAAGGCAATGGAGTGTTCGGCAAAGGAAAACAGGAATGTTCGTGAGATTTTTAAATCTTTCCTGCAACTGTCAAAGATTCCTTACCGAAATACTGAAGAAGGTGGTGGCATGCTAAAGACTGGACCCGGATTCGGACTCCGTAGAAGATCCAGTGCTTACGCGGGATCAAAATCTAGACCGAACATTGCTGCCTTCACCGGCCAAGATTCACAACAGCTGCAACACCAGCACTCGTCCCCTTCCACACCTTCAGCAGTTTCCACATCCCGAAGTCGATTTGGAATGTTAAATGCAAGAGCTGCCACTGAAGGGGGAACTAGTGGCGGAGCAGATGATGATACGAGTGGGGCAGGTCTTAGTAGGAATCAGCCTCGAAGTAGAAGTTTGATCAGGAGGGTGAGTAGAAAGGCCAAACAGCAAGTAAGAGATGCTTCTTCAGGTGCAGGAGGAAACGGAGCAAGTGGGGAACCAGGAGATTGTAGGGTATCATAATAAGGTTGCGACCTGAATGCTTTAATGTAGTTCAATAAATGTGTATGCTAAAAGGAAAGTAAGAATGAAATTTTGTATTGAATGGAAGCTACTAACAAGTAGTGTAGGTTTTATACTTCGGTACATCGACCGTTTAATCTATTATACGAACAAGTCGAACAACACATTGCATTATGCAGGTTAGTGTGGCAGATTGTTGCAGTATAATATTTTAGTTGTCGAATTCCTTATTCTTCAAGTCAAAAATTCAAAAAGTATAAGTTTATACCAAGGAAAAACTTCAGGAAACTTTTCTAACAGTTACGTAGAGTTTTCAAAATATTAATAATGGGATCAAAACCTCTCAACATTCACAAAATTGAATTTAAAAATGTTTATAGTTGATAGTTCATGGTTTATTTTTCCCAAATAAATATCAAGTCATGCAAAACAAAGCATGGACTCTCGTAAAAACTATTTTATATTAAAATAATCCTATCTTTGTTCGTTATTTCTCAATTTTTGCTGTACAAATGTTATCAATTATGAAGAAAGAGCGGAAAATTGATCTCTTCTGGATCTATTGGTTGAAGGGTACCCATAAATTTGCCAACCTATTACATACCAAATATATATTTCATCATATATGATGCATTAACGATTAACAATTTCCACTTGCAGGATGTTTTCTAAGAGGAGAGAAACGGAGTGTTGTATGCATCATCTCTATAAGTACTATTTGACTGTATTTATAAAAAGCTATTCCACAGATCCAGTTTAGCAAAAAATGCAAATGCGATGATTGGTTTGATTCCGGTCTTTAGGTAGTGACTCACCGTAAGCATGCCTGAAAATGTATTTTTGTTGTACGAATGGCTAAATATATACAGTAAACGCTGACTTTTGACTTTGCTTATAGTCAGTAGCTTTGGAATTAATTTTTTAAAAACAACTAAGCTTACTGGATTTGTAGATTTCAAGTAGTTATAGACTTTGCTGTCCAAGATACTTTTGTCTTCAACCACGGTCACGGCACATTCAGACCATTGCTACAAATGCCTGACATCATCGTTTTCATATTCAATCTCATGAATGAAGACAAACTTGATAGATGCTTGGAAATTATAGTTAAGATAATGCTCGTGTATGCTTGGTGTGAATGGTTAAAAGTTAAAGATATAACTGTCACATAGGTATTCAGGTAGTCTGTTTTCTGTACTCCGTACTTGTTTCCATGAATAGCAGTTTTCTTCCAACTAAAGTTTTCCTACCAGCGAGTATTCGGCGGATGATCTCCATTCAGGAATTTATCCACCTAAAATTAAGTATTCATAAATGTTTAACATTTAACTCTTGGATAATGTTTGATCAAACAATCGAGATTGTGACTATAAAAATAAACATATTAGGTTGCCATAAATAAGCGTATATGAATACTATTTAATGTAAGAGTATGTCAGTTAATCAGTATCAAAACATTACAACATAATATAATATGCAACAAATTTACTTTAATGACCATTTTTTCTATTCGGATTTATCTGTAAAAATTTTCATAGTTCATCTCCATAAAATCTGTCTGCATTAAACAGCATCATGTACAACCCTCGATAGAGGTTGTTTATGAATCAAGTTTAAGTTAACGCTAAAAAACAAACTTTAGCGCTGTCGTTTTAGCGTTAGACCTCAGTTTAATAATGACTTTGTAAAAAATATTCGGTTTGTGTCATGTAAGCATGGAATATAAATTCCTTTGAAGTGTTCAAAACTCAAGCAAAATTGAATATTATATAAATGATTATATGATTTAATGATTATCAACTGAATCCAAATTGGAGGGAATGATGATGTATAAAACATTTTTTGTGAAATAAATTCGGGTCGGTTAATTTCTTGTATTTTCAAAACAAAAGGTCTATCGAATTTTTTCTCTAAATACCTATGCCACATGTCATTCCTTGTTTTTATAATCTGTCATCACAGCTTCAGGTAAAGTTTAAAAAGCTTTTACTTGAATGAAACGTAACGTTTTCTTATTTTTTAAAACCTAAAAATAATTATTTTAAGGATATGACATAGTAAATCAGCCATATCCCTTCTAAATACATGGGATTTCAGAGAAAGTATACTATACCTACAATGCTAGTGTACAAAAAGATTTGAAGAGTGATGCTTCTTTTTCGACTTGACATTAGAAATAAATTTTCTTTTAGTGGCCTATAGTCTATACATACCATAAGTTTGCATAATAGACCCCATCAGCCATATAATATGCTTTAGTGTCAATCTTATACAACATCATGATCCGGATCAACTTTCCCGAATACGAGTGTGGGTGACTGCAAAAATCGCTTACAATATTTACCGTTGATGTGCTCAAAGTTAAACATCTATTTTCGTAACACCAGCTACCGTAAGTTTACCAGCTTCAAGTCTAACCAGGCTAATGTGGGTGTCAACACATTTGAATATGGCGTAACCCATCAAGATATTAAAATGAAAGCACTGCCTTGAGGTCGTTTTGTAAAACATTCTGACAACGACAAGCACGCTGTATTTATACAATGTGTGCCCTGGAAGAAAGTTGCCCGTTACCACCAGCCATTTCTACCTACACCCATTCCTGTACTAAAACGCGTTTACCTCGGTAGTAGCCAAGCAAAATAGTATAAAAAGGTATTTGAATTTCTCAAGGGAGGACACGACAAAGATTTATGAGTTCAAAAGGACAGAATATATTCTCGTGATATTACAACTGCTGAATGTCTCTCTCAATGTGGCTACTCGGAGGAATACGAAAACTAAAGGATCGTTTGAAGTTATAAGTTAAAACCTAACCAAAATTATCACGACAAATCTTGAAATAACCTAACTGGCATGATTTGAGTACTCGGTTATGGAAAGTGTAAATCGAAATACAGAAAAATGTGCGTTCTGAGAAAGCAGGTTTAAAGTGTATCTGTCTTCCCTGATTGCCAGAGAGGATGCACTATGTTAAAAAGTATAATATTTGGCTAGATAGAAAAACTTCTCAATCGTATTCCATTTCTCTATAGGTCTTTCTTCAGAACAGAAGCAAATTGCGCCATGTGCACTTGAAATGGTACTTCTAGGAAAACAAAATAGAAGACGCTCTTTTTGAAAGAAAGAAACGGTACATTGCTGGCTAAATCTTCATGGAAGAGAATTGTACACAAAATTCGATCGTAAGAGAATGAAGAAAAATCTCCGTTATTTCAAAAGGAATACTTGCTAGATAAAATCGGTGTGCACTGTGTACTGCGTGCCCATGAAATGCGTAGTTTTGTACGACAACAAAGGAGAATGTAAAAAAGTCTTGTGTACTTTCCAGGTTCTACTAATGCTTTCCCTTTTGGGCAAAATTGGATACACACACATTGTACAGACAGATACAAAATAAACTAATGTAAATCGACAGAAAAACATCAACTCAACAAATTTTGAATCTACACTTTGTACACAACTGAGTTCAGAAACATTTTATTTCTGAAAAACTAAAAGAATGGCTGAGGGCCACTCGAAAATTGTCCCAGAGTTTATACTAATAATATCGCTGGGAATCGGATAGAAAGACAAATTTAATAGGTTTTGCCAAATAGGATTTTTTATAGGTATAAATATCAAGGGGAAGATGAAAAGAATGATATATGATACGGCATTAGTTTTTGTGGAGACTTAAGCAGTGTCCTGTCGTGCAACTCATGTAACACGGAAAACATGGTGGATGATGGAAAGGCTTATGCGGAAAACATGCCTTTTTTGCACGAGTGAGTGATCCTTCATAAGCGTTACTCGTACCACGGCTTGGAAAATTCATTTCAAAGCGTATGATCAGGGTACATGCCGTCATCATGACAATTGACCAGGCTGAAGAAATGGAATAGGCAATTGTATAGATGAAAACTAAAATAAAACGAAAGACAAATTAACGGACAGCTTTGAGTTTTTGTAGACGAATCTCAAAGGGGAGAGAGAAATGGACGAAAAAGGATAAAGATGGATTTACAGGCGACCAATTATAATAATAACGACGATAGTAGCAGATGCACAAGTAAAGGAGATCCTCAGGGAGGAATTCGACATCGTCTTCAACTCCATTCGCCGCTTCCTCCAGAAGCAAAGGAAGAGAAAAAGGAGCAATTTGGGAGAAAAACAGAAGGAAATCAAGTCCCACATGACTCATCGTTCGGGGATGAGGGAACTAATAGCTTCAACTGCACTGCACAACTTTCAGACGCTTGGTGGATGGAAGAGGGAAGTTGGTCTTGTTTCCGAATCGGAGAAATTGGGAAGGAAGCAGTCGTGAAAGAACCAGGTTTAGAGCCAGATCGAGGTAAAAGCAACTACTTGGGAGACAGTCGTTTGGTTCGAGTGGATCCAATTGTGGACTTTTTCACCGTGGACGACGAGCTCCTAGGAGTATTCAGAATCGCAACGGGAAACTTGGTTCTAGCCCATGAATCCTGCATTCGCAGAACGGAAAGTCGGGGTGGAATAAATCGAGGCCAGCGCCAGCCACAGCAAGCCGTAATCTTTAAAGTGAGTAGATAATGAGGTTCCCTAAAGTGCACTTCTTGGCTCTCCTCGACTCTCGGGAATTGAAATCTCGACGTAGTTTTCAGTTTTCCATATTATTTTTGCACAGGTCAAGACCACAACTCCCTCTTGTTTCAGGGTGCGTCCTATTTACGGGCTTGTCAAACCCAACGTCATTTTGTGGATCACGGTGAAATCCAAGCAAAAGCTGAAAGCTGGTCAGTTTTTAGTTGAAGTTTGTCCGGTGCCGGGGGCCATTGCCACAATGACTAACGATCTGTATACTTCCCGAGTTAGAACCAATTTTTACGAGTTGGAAAGCATTTGGGAGGTAGAGAGCAGAGACACGTAGACTGGGCATTTATGGAGTTTCTCAAGCTGAAGCGAATAACCTTGGCTTGTTTTTTTCTTCTTTTCCAGAGAGTAGAACAAGAACTAAAGGAAAATAGGTTGCAGAAAGAGCTACACCGAGTAGTCTGCCGATTTCAAAGGTCGGAATCTGCGGAGAAGTCTGTGAATAATAATAATGCCCCAAACGAAGATCTTCAAGCTCAGTCGCTGGAATCCTTTCAGCTGGCATCCGAGGTAAGGAAAATGCTTCTTTGGTCCTTTTTTTAACATAACGGACAGAGTAAAACTGCAATACTTTTGAGTAATTGCAAGAAGATTTACATAAAGAGTGTAGCGTGCCGGGTATTTGAGCAAAAGAGGAAGATGTGCATAAAATTGCCCCATTTTCCAGCTCCCCGACACACGAATTCACAATTTACAAGCCAAAAGGCATGAAAAGGCAAAGCGTGTCCCGATGCTTATTTTTTTGTATCATTTTCCTGCTCTTTTTCATTTGCATGTCATTGTTCTGTTTTCTCTTTTCCCCTTCAAAAATATAAACAGGGAGCTTTTCCGTCAGTTTCTTCTGCAGAAAAGAAGGAAGAATGTCAGGAGGATCAAGATATAAAGGAAAGCAATAAGAAGGATGCTCGTGATACATTTTGCTTTTGCTTCTGGTGTCTTTGCTGTTGTTGTAAGAAATGCAAGTGTGATTCTGTAAGAAAGTTGGGTTATCTTTCCTTTATGTTGGCAATCCTTCTTATTATTGCGTTAATTTATATAGTATATCATGACTATAGTTATTATCGTTTATGGTATGTGGGAAGTAGTAGTAGCAGTAATAATAAAAGAAATACTAACAGATGAACTGAAAAACACTGATAACAAAAGCTTTCGTTTAATTATTTCTCTTGAGCACTCTCACATACACAAATACGTGAGCTTTCATCTTTTTGTTCATTAAATTTAATAGTAATAATAATAAACTTCAAGGAGAAAAGTAAAACGTAGCGCTAACAAGGGCGTAATACAACCATACATTGAGATTCTTAGTGTAAGTAAACCATACTTGAACCCCCATAGATAACGACCCCATAAATTTTAAACGGGGGTTCAGGCTAAGTTGAACCTCTTCTATTAGTTAGTAAATCAGAAGTTGACTGAAATAATCATTCATGGAAATTGATCAAATCAAGATCATACGAACTTTCGAATGATCTATTCTCCACACTTTTTGCTTCATTTCCCAGACATGCTTTGATTTCCACATGACTCCACATTCAAACCAAATTCAACAAGACTTTCTCTACATTGCAAAAATCATTGTGCAAGATTTGAAGTTTGTGGCACAGTACCGGACAGACAGACGACAGACGAATAGACGTATTTAAGAAGTAGTTGTTGCTATATAATAATAATATTGGAATGTCGATGAAAAACAGTATAATGAACATTGTGGGTTTGTACAAGAGAGTGGAAGCCAAAAATCATGTCAAAATATGTTGAACATTTTGGTTTAACCGTTGTTTAAGGGCTATACTTGTAAAATAATGACAGAAACACACCATTATATATATGTACTGTAGTTTTCCATCAAAGGGGCTGTTATTGTTAGTTGATATTAAAAAAGACTCAACTTTTTGGCTACGTTGATCCATACTCATTAAGACGCGTCCCACGTCCTATCATACGTCAAGAGTCTACATACTTGTGGAAGCATTTGAGCTCGAAATCTTTTCTCTGCAAATGGCATCATCAACCTCGGCGCAAATGTCAAGAAGCAGCTGTCTAAACTGAGTGCGTTCCAGGTATGCAGCGTGCTTCAGCGCGTTACTCACATTTGCTAGGTTGAGTCGCTTAGTAGGCCACTGAAATCGAGCGGATTGATGCGCCAAATTCTGTCGAAATAAAAATGATTCTTACACAACTAAAGTACGTAAACTAATTATGGTAGCATTATGAAAGAGAAAACAATAATCCCAAGTTAATGAGGTATTCAAACTCGTATTGTTTGTTACCAGAAAGTAGTAACTCCACTTGGGACTCTCATTATCGTGAGCAATGATCCAAGATGTTATGGCTTCTCCATCATCTCCAGACCCAGAGTCCTGACTTTGATAGATCATAAAATGATAACAGCCTTTCAGGTAGTGAAGGGTTCGCAGACAGCGTTTATCCCAAACACGAATCAAATCCAGGTTTTTCATTGTCGTTTTAAATATTTGTTGGATTTCGGCACCATTTTCGACAGGATTTGACATTAGCAATTGGAGTAGTCCAAACACAGCACCAATGTTAACAGGATTACGAAGAATGGCTTCACGAAAGTGGTGAGTGGCTTGTTTGTAATTTGAAAGCTGATTAAAATTCAATTAAAGCTTTATATATGATGAGGCAATGAAAATTAACGAGAAAACAAAACTTTTTAAACAAACAATAGTTATGTAAGTTTTGCGGAAAAGGGAAAATAAAACTTGGTAAAGGTAAACAATAAAACCAAAATCTTAATTTTTATAGACAAACTTTTGTGTATGTTTTGTTGTTTGGATGTTGTAAGTTTTTGTACTACATAATGCATACCCGTATGAATTAAAATTGAATATTGAATATAGATTAAAAATTTATGGGCAATACGTACGGTGTATGGTATTTTAAAAACTATTGTACCTTATATTGAGCAAGTCCCATTCGATAGTGCGTTTTTGCATTAGTGCTTTTTAACCTTAAGGCTTTCTTAAGGCAGCGATATGCTAGTTCAGTATTTCTGTAAAGCACTGGTAAGACGAATAAATGAACTTCAGAAAGGTTGAGATATACCCCATCCAAGTGGCAATCCATTTCTAGAAGATATCTTCATAAAATAAATGCCAAGATTAGATTTTGGAATAAACATGAACTACTTTCAATCACTGAATTTCGGTTTCGCAAATATTAAGTCACAAACTATTGGCAAGTTTCAAAACAGCTTGTCATGATTCAATTAGTGAAATCGTAATCTGCGTACCTAATCATACTGGATATTTCTTTCGCAGAACTCAAATTATCGAAACAAATGCATTTTGTTTCGTTTTGACAACTTTCTCTAACACCCTAACACCCATGTTTCCTCCCTCAGCATACAGACATTTACGAACACATAAATTTTAAATAATGAAAAAGTTGTTTGGTTATCGGTTCCATCAATCCCCAGCTTCTTAAAATAATGAAACAAAAAGGAAATCTCACATGGTTTTTTCTAGCACGCATTCCAATACTTGGTCCGGTGTCTCAAAAGTATACTGACCTAACCTCCATGGGTAGTATTGATTAACTAACGGCTGCAACCCATCATTTCCTCCGATTACCTTGCACTGCCTCTCGACGAACATTTGTGCTAGGCACATACATTGATATGAAATGCTCAAGGGATCATCATCAACAACACCCGCTGCTGCCGCGGCACTCGCTCCACCAAATTTTCGTTTATTACAAAAATCTGCAACGTTTTCGACACTGCCTGCATTATCTTCGTGTTCATCTTCTGGATCTAGCAAAAGCAGCGGTAATGGACGTCGGACCAGCTTACGACGTCCATGGAGTGCCCGGTACAAATAAAAGTGCCATTTGGGGATATACGGCTCCATTTCCAAAAGCAGCTGCAAAAATATTTGTCCAAGTTGTGATTTTTGAAGGATATAAAACTTGGATATTCTGGTCTAATGTACTTGATACTACCTCCATCCAGTCGGACCGTTCCACGTTTGCTCGACTGCAATAAATAAGAAATATATCCCGAACTGTCCAAATGACATACTTTGCTTTGGCAGGTAGTCTTTTAAAGTGTTTTAATCCATCCTGACAATAGCGGTTTGGCGTAATGGCATTATTTTTTCGGCGAACTATTACTCTAACTGGGGAAGACATACTGAATTGCACCTCCAAGAAAGCTTGCATTCCCTGCCAAATGTAAAGAAATCCCTCTGCATACTCCGGGCTTGGATTAGTTTCTAGCCACTTGGTAATAAGATTTTCCGCCTCACAAAGATCCTCTTTTGCGTTGTGTAGCCGTTGGAGTTCAACGTTAAATTGAGCTTGAATAAATTTTCTAGCAATTCGAAATATTTCGATGGAATTTTGGGGCTTTAAGCAGACATACATTTCCTGACATTCGTCTCTAAACTTTTCTTGAAGTAAGAGTATACCATGGTCCAGTTCGGCCAGTGATAATGGATATCCTGGATACAATTGGAACCAGTTAAAGGGACACTCCAAATTTTGCAAAGAAGCAGGAACGCAACTACCCAATCGTAGACGAAGTGAATCATTATCACTAGGACGGGTGTTTACAAGATCGGATGGGAAACTGGTCGGATGAAGCATGATAGCAAATATACATGGACGAAAGAAACAAAACTTTTAATGGATAGCTTTCCTAAATATAATTAAAGCAAAATAATTTTAATACTAGAAGGTCGGGAAAAAATAATTTGTCGTACATGACCAAACAGGAAAATCAGTAAAACCACAAATGAAGACATTTGCCTGATGTATGAAAATACATTTTTGGTTAACCAAGTTTATAGTAGCCAAAAGTGGCCTAGTTGCAAGTTTCACGAAATGCAATCAGTGACAACGGCATTGGTAATGGACTAATGGCAAAGGAAATAGACGTAAAAAAATTTGCGGTTGCAGATAGTTAGTGGACAAGCTTATAAAATATTCATTTTCATTTCAATTTACTTTCGTTTGTTGGTTTGCTGCTTACAACAGTTCCCACACCATGCTTTTATTCGCATCGCAGTACAGCGTATTTACAATCTTGTTACACTAACAGCAACAGTAGTACATACGTGGCTGTTACAGGAAAAAAATGTTTCAATTTCCATAATAAGACGGTTATCTAATGGAAATGGAATAGGATTCCATCACATGCAGCTTTTTGGACCTGGAGATGAAACTAATGGCTTTTAGTATTATAGAAGTTTTAGGTAATTTAAGATAAGAGACTGTCGCAAAGCACTACTCTTATGCTGTCAGACACGGGTTCGTCTCTAATGAATAATTTATCAAAATCTATAATTTCATCCATTTGGCAAATAATCCGTTTCTTGTTTCGAATTCCTGAGAAAATGTCCGAGTATTATGATTATGATCATTCAACATCTTTCTAGAATCCAATCTCGGTTATTGTATAAATATTACATTGGCAAAACGTAAGCCAGTATTGATTTTGTCCTGTTTTTGTGTGTACACGCTCTTTAAGAACTTCCGACCTACGAGACATGGATTTCCTAACGTCTTTGCAAAGAAACACTATTGATTTTCCGCCCCATCGCAACTTCGCAACCCCCCTGGGGAAGCACAACTAAATGAGCTACAACAGCATCATTAACTTATTTCAATCGAATCGCTTTTTGAGCCATCATATATCAGATATGCGGTTTCTTATAATTTATTGGTGCATAGTTGCATACTGAGCTCTGTCTAGCAACATATTTAAACTTTTTATAAGCTTTACCCCTGTAAATGTAGTCATTTTTTGCGACAAAATATGTGTAGAAGGTCGTAGTTATATAAAACACGATAGCCATTAAATCGTTTTTTTTGTAATATTACTATGTGTGATTTTCTGGAACATCGAAGCAGTTATATAAAAAGAACTTTCACGTTTAAGAATTTCTTTAAAAAATGATTGTCAACTGTAGGTGCTTATAAGCATATAACAAGAATACATGCACCACAACAAGATCACTAAATCCTAACACCTATTAACAATCAGTAAGAATTATATTGCAGCCGAGCTTTAGTCATTATCTTACGTAAACATCAATAAAAACTCGACTCTTTGCAAGTCTTGTTGCTGACCATCAAAGAAAACATAAATACGACAATATCATTAATACTTTGTTTATATAGATGCCATGACACATTACATGATTCATAATTGAATTCTAAATTTCTGTTTTTACCACCAGACGGATCGCTTTATTATAATTTGTATAATAATTATTCTTTGGTTTCAAAATGGATAAAATGTCGAGGTAATGCACTGAGGACTTCACTTTCACGTTATATTGTCTATAGCTTGCCCGCCTGCAATATTTCTCTCCGCACAAGCACAAAAGATATAGATAGGGTTATTTGGAAAATTGAACCTTTTGATTGTTTGGGGAGCTATGAACTCTGAAAATACTAAAAGTGGTGTTGGACGTAATTTCAAGAAAATTGGCTTTTAATAATCATTTAATCATGAAAATACCTGGCTTGACTGAATCTTCCAGCCACTTGTACACGGTTATTCTCTGTAAACGAATCTATTGTACATATCTGTGATCCACACGCTAGAATAGGTATATCGCATATCACCCCTGTTTCTGAAAATAATACATTGCGCTACTTTCCACCGTTGCCATTGTCAACACATGTCCTTCTAGCATGATGCCTGCTCAAGTTGAACTGAACATCAACGAAGATTCTCTTGAGTATTTTGATTCATCATCAAATTTTATGCTCCTCTTAGCTTAAGCAGAATCATTACTGTAGCGTTCATATTTTCAAGTGCGTTGCTAAATATAATGGGTTCCCCCATGCATCAATCTTATTATATTTCTATCGATACATCTATTTGTAATACTTGAGTTGTAGCAAAGCAACATCCATCCAACCAAAAACGGCGTGATATGTCATTCTTTTTGTAGGCATTTGTGTTGTAGGCTGTAGACCGACATCAAATGCACAGTGCAGTAAGATCTGCCATTTACAGATTTTGTAACGTCACAACATACATAGTTCTTATAGGAAATATTTGCACAAAATTTGATACACCCTAGTATTATCGTTTATTCAACTAGCTGATTGAACTTATAGAAAATATTATATAATACCTTGATGAAGCCGCACTGCCAAGCATATACATTCAAATTACTATACACGCATACTTTGATGCAGACGAATTTTCAAAAAAAAAATCATTATCGACATATCATCTAAGTATTTGCAAATTCGTCAGGGGTACATGCTTTAAACAGAATTTTGAAATCGAAACAAAGACATTGAATATATACTGGCAAGGGCATCTAGCAACAAGCTTGCATTGAATGGCTAAGGTGCCATTAAATATATCAAGGTAATGTTAAGAAATGTTGCGAAGCATGTTGCACTTTCGAAAATTATTAAACGCACATTTTTCATCTTTAATCTTTGTATTCTCGAGTTACAATGACTTTATCCCACAGCGACATAAATGATCAATTTGTACAATAGATTAAGGTATTGCTTAATCCAAAATGGGATTTCAAATTAACGCCGTCAAGTCATCACAAAAAGTGCCGTTTTTCTGACAAATTAGGAAAGAATATAATCCATTATTTGCTTAATCTTCGTCTAAGTCTAAGAAAAATATTGCCATAGACAAAACTCCTTACCATCTATTATCGGGCTCGATAATTGCTCCTTTTTGTTCCATATTGCCGAATTGTTGTGACATTTTGTAAAATTTTGCAAAAAACGAAAAGCGAACGCAACTCCATGATGTTTACTATACATGATATTCTAAAAACTAAAGCCAAACGAAACGCAGCCTTTGATTGCATTGATCGTATAGATAAAGGAAGATATTATTGATTTCTGCAAAATCATCATGACTACCGTTTACACGTAATGCCATAAACGTTTAGTTTAGTCTTTTTTATCATTAACTTTCTGTACCTGATGTGGAAAGGTTATTGAATGTTTAACTGTATTATGCAGATAAAAATGAAACCAGTATCTCCTTCAGGGCATATGAATTGCAGGTGAACTCTACTAACACGAACACCAAAAGCTCATTATTAGTTGTAGCTTCTCGAGTAATAATACACTCCAGATTTGTAGGATGTCGTTTTAACAAAAAATAACAGGAAATAAACGCTCGGTATTCAGGACCAGGACCGGAAGTTTCAACATCAAGATCAGATTTGCTTTTAAAATGCCATTTTTACTCAAAAAATAATAGTAGTTTTCCAAGTAAATTTTTTTCTGTTAACAAACATTTTCCTTCTATGGATACGATGAAATTTTTTAACCAAAATAAGCCAAAAAAATAGGTTTTTGGCTTATTAGCTAAAATATTGGATGTTTCTAAGAAACTTTGAAAATCCCAATTGGGAATCCCAAATGTGCATATTTCGTATATATTGAAATAATGTACATAATCAAAATACATTTCAGAGTATGCGTATGGCCCAATGTTATAACGGCAAGAAGAACTCTTCATTAGCTTGTAGATTTTAAAATCTGAAAACAAAACATTCAATTTAAATATATTTTGGCCTTTATTGCAAATTGTTTTTACTTTTAAGGTCAGGTGTCGGTAGAAATTCTTAAACATTGATATTGGTGAAAATATGATTCAGAAATTCCTCCACCGGTCAAATTATAAGCCTACCTAAAGTCATATATATATTTAAACAACATTAAATGACCAAGCGATCAGAAGCAAATTTGAGCATGCAAATTAAAAAATAGAAACAATGGCCCGTACAATATTAAATTGCACGCATTGTTGCAGCAAATTACAGCACCCACTTCAATTCATATGATTCTAATCCTGACAAGAACATTTTTTGTAACCTTGACCGGATTTAAATGCTAATTACTCAGTGATAAAATATATTTTGGCACTGGATTTGCTTATTAATTGTATTATTGTATGTTTCAGTTATTGTTACTGATTATATAATAATGTACAAAGTGTTTGAAAAGTTCAAAACATTTGTAGCAGTGTGGAAGCTATGTGGAATTGTACAAAAAAGTTGACATGACCTGCTTGTTCATTTGTTCATAAAAAATATGCAGAATGTGTGTTACATCTGACCGTCCTCAAAGGAAAAAAAAACAATAATAAGCACCGTGCACGCTACCTTAAATGAAATTCGATTCAAATTAAACTTCATACGCGTGTTAAACTCGCGTCATGTTAGTAAAGTAAATCAAGAAAATTTGCGTTTGCCGATTTACTTATATATAACCTTTAATGATCAAAGGCAAAGGCAATAATCATGACTATCAATGTCATTAAATAAACAAATAAGAATACTAGATTATGCAAGAATTCACACAGGATACGAAATACTATAACTGGAATGATTAAGAAGAATAACTGCTGGCTGTACGGTTAACTTCCAGGAAGGTTTGGAGTTCTGAGTATACGGATCAGGATATAACATTTTTGCAAAAATTGTCAACATATTTGCCGCAAAATATTGTTGTTTGCTTGTTTTTATATGTTGAAATCTTCCCATGCCTAACCGAAAGAACTATTTTACGCAATACACTTTCAATTTACACTTTCACACAAATTTACTAAACTATTATATTATAATACAACGCCAACGCATATTCATGTAGTCGTAGTAGAAAATTTACGATTATTTCTTTTATCAGCAAGTATGTACAAACATTAAACTTTAAGTCGTTTAGTTTACACATTACTAAATACATTAAAGTAATTTTAAAAATAAGCCAAGTGTAACTTTACGTCTTACCCTATACATATAAATCCATTACTTTGATTTTTCATTACCAACTGATATGTCATCACACACCAATAACTAATTTTGTCATGATGCTTGCGATTTTGAACTTGCAATGTTAACTGCTGGCCATTTTTTTCGCAATGCCTGTAGTTTGCATCTCTTACTTGACGAGATTCAAAATCTAACCAAACCTGCAAAACTGCAAGTTGTAAAAAATTACCACATGTATTGCAATCCACACCATATAGGCATTGTTTGCCATCAAAGTCATTACCAAAATAACGCAACTCAAACCAAAACAAAAAACAAGAAGAGAAGCACCAAGTTGACTAGGAATATAAGTGCGTTGTCTTCATATTATATCACTAGAAGGGGGCCCGTTCATGCACTAAGTGCATGAATATTAATACGCAAATGTGATAAAGGACACCATAATTTCCAGCTTCCACTTCCACCCATAATTCTGCCAAAATCCCCATCTATTCTCCCATAATGCCACATTCCCCATGTATTTTCCCATAGTGCCACATTCCCCATGTATTCTCCCATAGTGCCACAATCCATGTATTCTCCCATAGTGCCACATTCCCCATGTATTTCCCCATAGTGCCACATTCCCCATGTATTTCCCCATAGTGCCACATTCCCCATGTATTCTCCCATATAGTGCCACATTCCTACTTCAGTAACCAATATATATGCCTACTGAAGTAGCAATGTGGCAGCATAGTGCCACATGCTTACTTCAGTAGGCCTATATAGCAAGAAAGAATGGTGTCCTAAACATACAGAAATCAGCCAGCCAGGTAGACTCTTTGCTTATGTTTTAGATCATTCATCTTATATGTACATATATCCCCCAAAAGAAAAAACGAGAAGGACAACATATTTTTCAGTCAATAAAGCAAAAATGTTTTCGACAGTACACAAGGTATTGTCTGCCATTATTATTCCAACCACTTGCATTCCTACAACATTATTATGCCGATGAATGATTTTGTGCGTGGATGCCATCCACCACACTGTACATATTGTCAATTAAAATTGCGCGCTTACATCAACGAAGTCGCGTTTTTTCGTGATAATTTATTTGATTCAAAGGCTGCTAGGTTAGACGACGAAGGCGAAAGGTTGGACATGTGTGGTATTCTTATAAACATCAAATTTAGTTGCGTACATTGGATTCCAAAAAAGAGATGAGGTAGGGTCCTCTAAAAAGCAAAGGTCTTTTCGTAAGGAGACCTTCTTTATTAATATGGTAAAAATTTACAAACGACGGACAGATCGCAGCGGTCACCCACACACACTTGCACAGATACGCATGCTAAGGCCATTTATATTTTGCACGCAAACATACACACGACCGTTCGATTGTAATTTGGCGTCGATTTTAATATAGTTCCATTAACGGTTACAGACAACATCTTTATGTAATGGTCAGTAGTCTCTGAAAAACCAAGCGATAACGCATTCTGCGTAGCATAACTGCGCGCGGTACAGGTAAAACTCGCGTTTATGTATGCAGATGAAACTAAATGGAAATGGTAATGAGAAAACACTAATATGCATCGGCAACCAAGTTGCATTTAACTATGCACATCACAAAATATTATATGTTGGCTACATTTGTGTGCTTTTTATTGTTGGTCAGGGCAGGACTAACATAAAGCCTACGTCAAATTATTCTTATATCTGCTGCAATGAAAAGAAATTTGTTTCATTTCGTAACGGTCATATGTATGTATCCTTTCTTGATGCTTTATCACTGTGTACTAGTTTTACTGCTATTGTTAGATATAATGCGTTTTGATCCAATGAATGATTCTGAAAGTGTGAGTGAATATGACTCAGGTCCTTACTTAAGTCTGACGTTGGTTTGTTACAGCTTATAGCGTAAGGGGGTTAATGCATCCCATTTTCGAGCAAACGAGCAGGCACAAATGCATGGTGGATTGGATAGAAGCACCACAGGATAAAATTTGCACGAGGTGGACTCCAGTAGTGGGGTATAAGCTCATTTCAAAATTTCTTTACGTCTCGGCATTATTATGCTGTCTATTTTGTAGCGTCTCTTCGTCCAAGAACAAAGAGCATCAGAGCATTTTCAGCGTTCGGTATAGTACTAACTAATTTTGTTCTGATACTTCAAGCTAGTGCTACTACTACATAATACCTGAACAGTTATTTTTTATTGTAGGACGTTATATTGTTATTAGTATTACATGTTGGCTTATGTACTCTTTAGGATGACGCTTGACTGGCTTTTAGTTTAACTGACAGACTAAATCTATTGAATCTTTTTCATATTTATCTGCTGAGCGAACTTGGTCATCAGTTTATTTTCGTCTTCGTCCTTTCTGCCTGTTGGCTAGATTGAGATAATATTTTTGTCCAAGTCACTGAGCCGAGTCAGTCGTTAAATCGGGCTGCCACTATAGGGTTGCACCTTACATTTTGTGCTCGTGCTGTGTACAGTAATTACCGTTCTTGTGAGCATTGCTAAAGCTTAACGGAAATATTGGGGAAATCTATAGTTCCCAGCGCAGCAGGAAGCAATAATTAAAGCAATAAGAAATATATAATAAAAATCAATAAGAGCCGTAATTTGGCACAAGTCATCCATTAGTCGGGTACAAGATCACTATTACATTTATCCAGTGAGTCGTTCAAGTGGAAACATTCTTTTGATAGAAAGTTAGCCTGTTGGACAAAATCAGATAATACGAACGAACGGGGATGGTAAGAAAATTTCTGCTTGAAGAAAACAAATTCCAGTATACATCCCAGCTACACGCTTCAAGCAGAGTATGTGAACATTTTTTGGCAAAGAAACAAACCAGTTCTGATGAATTAATGCTATGAAACAGTAATACTATTTAACACAAGTCAGTAAAAATTCAGATCCATGAGGATTTAATCAACAAGAACACCAGAAGCTCCATTATACTTGAAAATTAAATCTGGGATTCAATGTGAATACAAGTTTCTACTGGAGATTAAATCATTCCGCGGTGTGAGTCAATTAGTAAACACTGGTAAACAAAACTCGAATTACGTGGTTATATTCAAAGCGTTTTGTTGTAAAACAAGATTCTAGGGATAGTCGTATGGCCACAGATGCAATTATTTATTACTTAAAAATAAACTTCACGTTTCTAATAGTGCGTATGCAGTTGGCAAGATTTAGCTCACGGCTTTAAAAACGGAATATACAAAGTATTCATATATTTTAGACTGAGTTTACGACATGATTAAATTGAAAGTGAAGTGAATGCGGTTTGTAAAGAATTTGAAAGCGAAAAGTTTTCTCTCAAGCGTTATTAATCATTGCATCATATTCAACAAAACCCGACGTTATTTTCAGTACATATTGCAAATCAACTAAAGTCTTAGCTCAATTTATCTTTCTTTATGCCTGCACAGCATATATCCTTTAAAATACCTTATCATATCTTGACACAAATCTGGCCATCATTAGCTTAATGGTTTTTCACTTGTATCTTTGGCAGATGTGACATAATAGAATGTTATTGATTTTGCTTTAGTGCTGAAAATCCCTTTTTACTTTGTTTTGACTTAGTGCTGGTACTAGCAAAACTTGTATTGGCCAACTAGCGACGGACGCAGGGATTTTTTTGCACGTGCCATCGTTTTTCATTATTATTGTGCAGACACATACATAGTGTCTAGTTTTATGAAAGTTTACTATTTTAAATTGAACACGGAATAATGATATCGCTGAGTCATTTACAAAAGATAATGAGACTGGCCGCTATTGCCGTTCTCCTCTCGGCTAGTTTTGTGCGATGTCATCATAAAAAGGTAAGTCAGTGACTAAAAATGATTAAGGTCTATACTCAAAACACACAGATAACAAATAGAAATTTTAAAATGGAAATCATACAAAGAGAAATGCTTGATGATGATGATTATATAATTAATTGTATTTTATGTGTATATGTCATGCTAAAATTATTATATATATAGGGCCATAAATGGGAGCCAAGACTGAACTTAGTGCCAGGAAAAACAACAACAGAACAAAATTATATAACATATTTCATGTACAATATCACTAATCCGGATGAGGTTGAATTGGGAGAAAAGCCGAAACTACAAGAAGTTGGACCTTACGTTTACAGGTAAGCAAAAGTAGAAATGGTAATATGACGTATAGATAATAGTATGGCGTATAGATTTCAGTATATAGGCAAACAGTATATTTTAAAGCAAATTAAAGTATATTTCGTTCCCGTTAAATAGATCATTCGATGATTTAGGCATACAACTTATACTATATTAATTTCCTAATAATTCTTTTACTACTATAAAATACATAAAATTCTTTCAAACGAACAACCTGCTATTACACATGAATGTTGACCTAAAAAATCTATCAATGTTTAGAGTTTAGATAATCAGTTAGTAGGTCCTTTATTTGAGACTGTATATCCCAGATAAGGTCAGAGATTGTTGAAAATGTATTAATGCAGTTTTGCATTTAATAATAGTAAACGAAAATTATTTTGTAAGCCCAGTAGAAAACTCGTGTGTACGTGTAAAGTTGTGCTATCTTGCTAACGAGTATTTATTTGAGGTATCACAGCTTTGAGCTTTGTAGATTCGCGATTGATAAGAAAACGGAAGGAGGATATATGAAGCATTGTAGTGTTAATTCAGACTTTGGTGTAATTAAAGCGTAAAAATTACGTGTCAGATGTAATATATATGACATAATATAACACACTGTGCTATGACCTGAGCTAAATTGATCTGAAAATCTGATTGCATAGAAGTTTGGAGCAGTAAGAGCAAGATGAGGACCCAAACACAATCTTGACTGCAAGTACATACTTACATGACTAACAAACGATGGTCAGTCGATCGAGTTAAATAAAGGATTTCGACAGAAAGGTTTAAAATGGCATGACATGTAGATGAGATTAACAGGTTAATTATCTTGTATACACATACGTCTGATATAATGGTTTAGCAAGAAAATATTGCACGGTGCAAAACTTAATGAGGAGTCAAAAACAAGGCACTTGGAAAAAGTATGTATAATAAATGGCTTTGAGAAGCAAGAGGAAGAACGTAGTTAAGATGAAATTATAATAATACGGAGCTGCAACTTGAAAGGATTATGTAAGGATTTTTGCAGCAGGGTAGATTTAAGCTTGCTGCCTATAAAACGAAATAACATGCATTCAATCAAGCTAGGTCTAAGCTGAATTAGGCATTTAGATAAAACGAATAATACGACTAAACAAAAAAACTTGATGAATGTAAAATACGTCAAATTTTAGCCACCAAATAAATACAAATCACTTTTTATTATACATATATACTTACGCGACAAATGGGGACAAAATCACTTATTTAAATAAATTTCCAAATTAAGTAAACCCTAAATCCCTGTCAGTATTAATTACTTGAACAAAACCCATTAGATTCAACAACAAAATTTGATTTACATCGACATAATGACTATTTTACTCATTGTTATAGAATTTGTTCTATATAATTAAATAAAACATTTGCAAAAGTGTATCAGAGTCATTTAAAACAACATAACATGTAAGGTTAAACCTTGCAAAACGTGTGGCTACATTCTTTTTAATGTTCAACTCTTGCTGCTTTGAATTAAAATGTCCAAACATTCTGGTGAGATACAATTATTGTAGATATGTAGGTATAAAGGTTGGAAATGTATTATGCCGATAAAATGAAATTGCAATAATGATGATCGATGAACTTGATTTACAATTTGAAAGGGAACGAACGAGGTACAACTGATCAGATTATATTTCCCAAAAAACCACGCTTCACAATAGTTTAACGGCTTTTTAAGCATCGATTCTTAATTATATAAGTCTCTCATGGCATGACGAGACTGTTACGACATATTATCGTGGTTCATTGTACTTCAGTATCCTTTTGTTTAAAAAGTCTTTATTTGGTTGTCAAAAATCATAATACGCTTGACAATATAACCGTCAAAACCAATGTAAATTTTTATAATGTAAAGACAAAAATGTTGCAGACAGACAATTTCTAAGCCGTTTCAGAACGAGATTAAAATATTTTATTCTTTTACATTTGACAGTGCAATTTTTTATAATCCAGAAAATTTTGGCGGTGTGCTAAATATAGCATTCATTCTTAAAATACCATGCAACAGCAAATGCAATTTTAGTAAAGTTTGTCGTAACTATCGAAATTGAAGTATGGAAAATGAAAATATATAAACAAGTGAATTTTAATTGTCAAAAAATCTTGATTGACTGAAGTTATATTAAGTAAAATTTACTTTAAATTTTATATGTAGATAAGATTCACAAGCGTTAAAAATCCATCGTAAAATCATTAAAAGTGTAAACTTTATTGAGGAAAGTATTGCTTTCCTTGAAACAGGTTTCAAAATGTGACATGATATGCACTTCCTGACTGCAACGACTTTGGTTCTTGGTACTTTTTATTTTTTCTGTCATTTTCAAGAACACAAAAGTTGCGAAGGTTTGGTACCTGTTACAATTCGCTAAATAGTAATTAGTAATTAAAAACTGTGTTCTTAGACCTATTCACTATGCAGCATAGTTGATGCTATATCATGATCTTGGTTAAAATGTCACTTTGACGTTACCTTAAATTTGTTTACAAATCTTTGGCGATTACGACCTTTTGTTGCAGTATGCTTAATTTCCTTATCTTGTTATGTTTGGGAACATTCATTTCCAATAAACCCATTATAGTAGTTTCTATTGCGGCCTTAGTAAATTGATGTCAAGATTTACCACAAAGTAATCATAGCCTTCTATATCAAACCTCCCGAAATGTCTATATATTGTCTATATTGATTAGCGTTATTACCGACCTGATCTCTAAACTTTGTTAGCCATCTGTAGTAGGTGTAATGTTTCTTTATAGTAAAGGTTATGAAAAGGACGATTACCCTTGAAATGAAGGATCAGATGGTACGTTAATAAAAAATAAGCTCTCCAACTTCCTTTCCTGTTCTTAATATTATGACTAAAGGGGAAAGATACTTGCATCATAGTATTTATTTTGGCAACATCTTTGCTTGCCCCTGCCCTCATTGCATTAATCGTATCTTTGAACAACAGAACATAAAGGTTATAATATGGTAGATATTCAAGTTCAGCACGTGTACCTACTTACCCATAGCTGCTAGAATATTAAGCAATCAGACAAGATGCACAAAAAAGTAATGTTATTGTTTTAAAAACATTTAGTCATGCAACGTGAGTAATGAATGGCATAAAACTGATATTTGGACCATTTTAAAAACAATAAAACATTTCACTTCCCCCAAGCAAAATAAAAAAACCAATATATACGGGAAAAGTAAAAAAACGAATTTAGGTTGTGGCTGTTTAAATTACTTTGAATCCGAAAAATATAGCTATCATTAATCACTTCAAAGTAGACAAGGTTGCAGCAATTCATTTTAGCGTTGGACTTTAGTATAAATAGTAAATTGGTTACTATATGGCTACGATGTTACTAATTCTCTTGTCTGTAGTTGTGTTTATAATATTGCCGAAGGATTAGCATCGTATCCTAAGTAAAATATTGCAAAATGTACAGCAGCCTATACTTTGTTATAATGGGTTGCTTATATACTGATGATTTATTACAAAGGAATTGTAAAGGAGCTTTAAACCTCAAAGTCAGAACTATTTATGAAGCAACAAACTGTTTCTCGGTTTAATATTGAGATATAAAATTTGTTGTCGTTTGCATTATTACTAAATTTTTGTGTTACAGAGAGACGCGGAGAAAATTCGACGTTCAGAAAATCAACGAAAGCACACTAAAGTACACTGTGGACCGCTACTGGGAATTTATGCCTCAGCTTTCTGAAGGTCACGAGGAATCGGATAAGTTTAACGTTATCAATATACCTATGCTGGTGAGTAGATATTTTTTTCAGGCAAAGCCATTTTTCATCATTTAATTAAGTATTTTCTATAACATATAGCACCTATGCACGTAAAAAATATGTATGTAATTTCGGTGTAGTACCAATGGGCTGAATTCGACCACCACGCATTTGCATATTGCAAATTTGGCAACTTTTTGCCAAATAATTTTGCCAGGTTTTTTTTGCAAAACTACTCAGAAAATTAGGAAAAAAATCTGAATTCTCTGATATATGGTATATAAATAAAAATTTAGCTTTTGTACTTACTCAAAGAGTATATATGCAATAATCTTTGATACTTACTTTGGAATAATTTTGCAAATTATAATAATTTATAACTTAGTCAACAAAATTCATAGATTTCGAACATAAAGCAGAATTTCTGGCGTTTTTATTAGGATATTTAATTTTTTAAATATAATAAATTTTTGTTTTATAAAAATTTTCCTTTAAATCGCTAGAAAATCCGTATATGTATATTCGTAATCTACAAACAATTGGAAATTCTCTAGTAAGTTTGCAATAAAATTTGTCTCGAGATTTTGAAATTATTACCTTTTAAAGTTTTCAAAATTATTTCATTTTTATCTCAAAAAGTAAAAAAGCTAAATTTTTATTTATATATCAAAAAGTTCAGAATTTTTTCTTAATGTTAGAAAGTATTTTTGCGAAAAATAGCAACCATATTGCCAATTTTCACTATACAATTTGTGGGAAGTCAAATTGGATCCTCTAGTAGGTCAAATTGAGTTACTGGTACAAGACTGATACGTGCTGTGTCATTTAAAAATATATAACAAGGTTTATGTTTATATTATAAGTGTTACAAGAACGATAAACTAACCGATGAAACTCCTAACATATATGATCTACTTATGCTTCAGTTTTCAGTGTATTTTTTGTTAGCATTCAAACTTGAAATCTTCGTGAGAAAAAAATATGTCCCGAACATTGAGAAAACTTTTCGTTATTTTGCAAAAGAATAGTTTCCAAATCATGTCATGTTGCACGTAACAAGGCTCTGACTTTACTTATTGTTATTTTACATTACACTATACTTTATTTCATTTTGAATGCCAAACAAGTAGATAAAAAATCTTAGGAAACCAGCTTAAATCAAAGTTCTGAAACAAATCTGCTTTACTTGATTGGCCAGAATTACGTGTGTGATTTATTATGATGCTATCAAACCTTCTTTTGGGTCTTACCTAACAAGTGAACACATAGTATTTTCTACTTTTTGCAGATTTTGGCAAACAAATTGTCCTTGAAGAATTTACCAACGGCTTTTAACAACATTTTAGTAGAGGAGCTTCTAGAGAAAGGAGATACTTTAGTGCGGAAAAACGAGGCCGTAGGGGATGTATTATATCATGGCATGAATGTGTCGATTTACACGGAAATTCTGGAAGATGTGCTGCAAGGCAATGTACCACCAGAGTTTGCCGGTGGATTGTTTGCTCTTTTGAAAGATGTGAGACACTTAAAAATTTATACCAATATGATTTCATTATGCAGTGATAAAAATTTACAACTCTATCCACTACTTTAGAAAAACGGTACTCAGGAAGGAACATATACGATACGTTCTTCTGGACAAAAAATTGGCGATATCCTAACGTTCAACGGCAAGGACAAACTTGATTATTGGGGAGGCGATTCCTGTAATAAGATTGATGGTACTGACGGGTACTTCTTTAGACCAGGTGTAACGGAAAACTCAACCCTTAAAATCTTTTATCCGGAACTCTGCCGCTCAGTATATCTCCAGTTTACCGGCCATAAGGTTTACAAGGGCATTCCTGTGGAGCGATTTAGTTTCACTGCTGATATGCTGGAGGATCCTAGAGTGAACCGGGATTTGAAATGCTTTTGTTCCAAACCGATAGTCCCATCGGAAACAAATGAGTTTAATGGCTGCCTGAAAAAGGGGTTCATTGATTATGCAAGCTGTAAACAAGGTAAGGGCACATGCCAACACTTCCGGCAATTCTTTAGTACCTTTGTTGGGTAATTCCATTAACGCTCGACCACTTGCACATGCTTACTACCTTACAACCAGCGAGCATGTTTAAATAATTCAATGAGCTCGACAAGGTTGAATCTGTTTTGCTTGGAAATACTTTGATGAGTTTATAACAATGATAATTCAGCTATTATCCTCATAAAAATTATACTCAATTATTTGCGCTGGTCATCTCATGCGTGTGTCCTCAGTATATTATTATGCTGCATCACGCCAGCAATATGAGATTTTACCTTAAGTCAGGCAAAAACAATCGAAACGTTATTACATTGGTGCAAAGTACAAAATATATATACAAGACTGAAGCGTTTAAGACTTTTGGTCGAATATCAAATAGGTGCATACTACACTATAGTTTTTACATTGCTGATGACTAACTTTTGTCACTAAGTTACCAGTATTTTAATACAGTCAGCCATTGGATTCTATTTTACTTTCATTGATGCATGTCGAATATATATATAAAAGACCGATGTGCTCCAATGAGATACGAAAGATAGTAATGAACAGGTGCCCTCTAACAAATGTAACTTTGGTTACGAAATTTCATCTCCTTATTCATCATCTAATCCACTATTATGTATACAAAATGAAAGGTTAACTGTTCATGGACTCCAAAACAACAACAATGCACCGCTACATGCGATGCGTGAAAACTAATCTTCGCAATGCTAAATAACTTGAACAATACACGCAGCGTGTTTGTTTATTTTTTTATGATTCAATGCTGCATCTCATTTGTCATTAGTACATGTAAGTGGAACACTTTTTACAAATCATCAGCATTCTGCAAACATGTCCTTACTTACCATTTATTTTATTGCTAGCTGCTGTTGCAATATTTAAATAAATAATCGAGATTTCTTGGCATGCATTTTGGAGTCTCTTAAGTGTGTACGTACAACCTTATTCGTTGCAACTTGCAAGGGCAACAAAAATCCGGGATCTATGAAGCAAAGCATAATCTTTTATTGAGCTTGAATGACCGACAAAAATATAATTCTAAGAACAATTTCGGTTTCCTTGAATTTCTTTTTTGAGCTCCATTATAGACTATACAAAATGCTTTTTCCTTATATTGCAGAAGCATATCATAGGTGCAAAAAATGGCGTCAAAAGGGCAAAATCATTATTTTTCGTACGTCAGATAGACGACGGAAAACTAACCTTCACGTCACAAGAGTTCACATGAAACCCTCTAGCAACTCTACTTAGTTTACTGCCACAAATCTACAAGCTGGTAGCCATAATTCCATTTAGTTTTTTCTAATGAGAAGGCCATAGCTGTATTGTTGAGCGTCATTGTAGTGTACATTTTACTAGTGTTTGAAGTTTGCTGAAAATGTTTTTGCAACGTCAATTATGTGGTAATAATGATATGAAAAGCATTATAATTTGAGTTATGCAATTTGCAACCGGTGTGACTGCTTAGCGCCAGCAACATATGAAAATACTGTTGAAGATCAAGGTCGTTAAGACATTCACACGAATATGGGAACTCTGGAGATGCTAGTGATGTCCATCTAGAAAGATGAATGGTTATTTAGAACATTTGCATCACAGTTTTTTCAATGAATTACCTAGTTACCCTCTCTCACATTCCTGGCATAATATTATTTCAAAATGTGCAGTCATAATTGCCATTCTTTTATAGTTGTTGACAGTTGTTGTGTCCACCACTGTGCATAGTTTCGAATGTAACGATTTCATGTGAGGGCAAAGCTTGATTTAGTCGCATGCTTACTAACGGAAACACTGAAAGTGTGACGCAGAATAACCCGGTTTCAACTATGCTTGGATTTGATGCAGTTCCCAGCATTCTTTCCAACAACAGCACAGCACAGCAACCAAAAGCAAAAATCATTGCACCTTCTGAACTGAATCTTTACTAACCTAGGTATAAAACCAATTGCCAAAAGAATTGCCATTTCGTCAATCTATGAAAAAATTGTCTTTGACAATATTGTCAATTGCCAAAGTAGGCTGGATAGAAAGTGTAAAGCTTTCGATAAAATATTTGCAAACGTTTGCCAAAGAGACAAACTATGTTAAACACTGCTTTCTAAGAAATATCCTAGTTTATTTTAATTGCGAATAATTTGTTGCTAGTTTATTTATTTACTAAGTAATTGTCGATATTTTCAAGTACGAATAAATTATGTAAATTAAAAATACGAAGCTTGCTATATGAATTTTTATTTATATAAAACAGTTAAAACAGCGAACGTTAGTTAATAGAACATTAATTGATGTAAAAATTCTAAACCATAATAACTAGTACGCAATTTTACAGTTTAGCAGGGGTTTCGAAACACTTTGAAATACAATTTGAAATGCTAAATACTTTGTACTTTGAAATTTGCTAGTATTTCAAATACAAATACTATCTTTCTTAAAAATGTATTTCAAATACAAAATACTCGAGGCAAAAAATAATATTTCAAATATTATTTGAAATAATAATAATACAAATACTCAAAATACATAATAATACAAAGAATTAATAAATACATAATAATACAAAGAATTAATAAATACATAATAATACCAGTACTTTCAAATACAAAGATCATATTAAAATTTAGAAAAGTAATAATGAAACTATTTAAAATTTGGTGTACCTACAAGATGCCATAACGCCATTCGCCAAATTTTCTCTGCTTGGTCTCAAAATCGGGCATCCATAAATAAAAAAGTAACCAAAATTGATTAAAATCTGCAGTATTTAAACGTTCTTTGGGACGACAAAAGCTATAAATGCTGCTCAAACTGCATCACAAGCTTTTAGCCAAAGCACAAATTGTGATGTTTTTACATGTTGGTCAAATTCATTTTTGAAAAGTACTTTCAAATACAAATACAATATACCGTTTTAAGAAGTAGTATTTCAAATACAAAATACACTATTTGTATTTGAAATAGTATTTAAATATTTTTTCAAATAGTATTTTAGAACCCCTCTACAGCTTAGGTGTTTACTCCTTTGCTGTTTAACCACAAGTTACTTTTAAATCACAATATTTAAAAGGATTAAGGTTAAAAAGTTAAGGTAGAGCCAAGGCATGTGACACATGATTTTAGGTAAGTTTTTGACCAGGATTACGAATTTTCAGCTGGCTTGGTAAAATTCGGATTTTAAGGCCCCGATTCAGGACCTTAATTGTCAGATACAGCAGTTTTACAACCTGTATACTGTGCGACACATGATTTTAGGTCAGTTTTTTACCAGGATTACAGTTTTACAGTCAGTTTGTTAAAATTAGGATTTCAAAGCCTTGATATAAGCTTTTAAAGCGATACTTAATTCTGCTTTCATAAAGGTTATTTGGCTCAGGCAATTAAAGCCAGTATTTCCTTTGGGATCTAGTAGGTATTTAATCTTTGATGCTGCTGCAATTTGGCATTTGGTAGTTAGAAATATGATGGCATACACGTATTCCGTATGTCTCATACAAAAACATTATGCAAGCAGGTGGAAAACATGCCACATGAATCAGCAGCCCAAAAGCCAGAACGAAACTCCACTTTTGAAAGCCGTCTCGTTAACTTTAGTATTGTACATTTGTAGTGTACATTTTACTAGTGTTTGAAGTTTGCTGAAAATGTATTTTGCAACGTCAATTATGTGGTAATAATGATATGAAAAGAATTATAATTTGAGTTATGCAATTTGCAACCGGTGTGACTGCTTAGCGCCAGCAACATAAGAAATGAATGAGCTTAGGTTGCTTGACTAGCGGGTTTGAGAAAATGCCAAAAGCTTTCATTGATCTTTTTGCAGGAAATAATACAGGAAAAGTAGTAATTCAAGTGTAGTTATTTTGATTATAAAGTTTGAAGTTAATCTAAAGATAAAAATTAATCTGCAAAAATAAAAGTCAATTCACTAAAACTGCTGCAAAAACCCGGCTACAAATAATCCTGCAAAAAATGAGGGGGCGCTCGGATTCGAACCAAGGACACTTCGATCTCCTGCACGTTTTGTAACGGCTGCAGTCGAAAACTCTAACCACTGAGTTACGCCCCCTTTGTACGAAACGGCAGTGTACAAATCGGTGTACAACTGTTGGTCATGTCTGTCTGTTCTCTGCTTAGTTCGGTTATATAGCAACCAAACAGTCAAGCAACCTAAGCTCATTCATTTGTGCTGAGGCAGGTTCCCAACATCATCCAGCAGAGAGCGAGAGAACAAAGGCATGGCTTGGGTTATGCATGTCATAACGTCAGAACTTGAAGCGTTTATATTAGCAAACAACTACGTAACTTCATTTTCATCATTATGTGCATAGAATGTGTACCTATGGATTTTTAATTTTGTTCCGAATAATTCACATTGAGAAATAAGTTGCCGGTAATAAGCTACCAGATAATTTTGTGCATTTAATTGTCTTGATATTCAAGGTCACATCATAGGAGTTTTCGTTGCAGTCAAAAATCAAATTCAAGTTGTAGTTGTTATTCATTCCTGCAAACCAAAAATTATTGCGATTGGTCATGGCGTTTAAAATGAATGGGTGAACATGCTAAATACTATGGTATAATACCATTACCAATTTGGTATTGTGGAAATTATCATTTTTAGTAAGCTTGTTTACTACTAATTTTACATGGTCCATTTTTATGCAAGCGATTTCTCAAACACCAAATTTAATTTCCAAATTTCGTTTGCAGTGCAAACTTTGCACCAAAACAATCCTAATTATTAATAGTTGTGCTTGACGTCGCCCGCTTTTTAAAACTCGAATTTTAAACTCAAATGTCAAGCAAGGTCACAACGACCGAAATATTTAACGTGCAACCTATATCGTGTGAAACATGATATTAGGTCAGTTTTTGACCAAATTAACAAATCCAAATTTTATTTGTCAAAATTATAAATTGTTTGCTTGCTCCAGCCATATGATTATTTTTAATGACTTTGGTTTCCACAAGCTCACTTTCTCCTACATTACTAATGCTTACCAAGTATATTTTATGGTCTGCACTTTTATTTCATGGTCTGCATTTTGAATTCATATGCTATGCATTTATATTTCATGGTCTGCATTTTTATTTTATGGTCTGCATTTTTTTTCATGGTCTTTAATATTATGCGTATACTTATCGTTTCCGTTTTTTGTATTCAATGTTAGTTAGCTGGAATTGCAATGAAGCTGCCCAGTGAATTCCCTAACGAAATATAATTTAAAACTATGACAGTTGGCAATTTTAACAATTATTAAATTTAGATTTCTGTAGTGTAGTCAATCGAAAAAAACTTGATTCATAACAACAGTTTACAAACTGGAATTATGTACGTTATTTGAAAATGCCAATAATTGGTTACCAAAGGAGCCCATTTACCCGTAGCCAAAGGAGCCCATTTACCCGTAGCCAAAGGAGCCCATTTACCCGTAGCCAAAGGAGCCCATTTACCCGTAGCAAAAGGAGCCCATTTACCTGTAGCCAAAGGAACCCATTTACGAAAAGCATCGTATCTATCAACAACTAAGCTATATTGATTTTAAGCTGCTCACATGCAATTTAAGTTAACCACCTGAAATTAAGGTTACCCACATGAAATTAAGGTTACCCAGACGAATTTAAGGTTACGCAGATGCATTTAAGGTTACGCAGATGCATTTAAGGTTACCCAGATGCTATTAAGGTTACCCAGATGTATTTAAGGTTACCCACATGAAATTAAGGTTACCCAGACAAATTTAAGGTTACCCAGATGCTATTAAGGTTACCCAGATGCTATTAAGGTTACCCAGATGCTATTAAGGTTACCCAGATGCTATTAAGGTTACCCAGATGCATTTAAGGTTACCCAGATGCATTTAAGGTTACCCAGATGCATTTAAGGTTACCCAGATGTATTTAAGGTTACCACATGCATTTAAGGTTACCCAGATGCTATTAAGGTTACCCAGATGCTATTAAGGTTACCCAGATGCTATTAAGGTTACCCAGATGCTATTAAGGTTACCCAGATGCATTTAAGGTTACCCAGATGCATTTAAGGTTACCCAGATGCATTTAAGGTTACCCAGATGTATTTAAGGTTACCACATGCATTTAAGGTTACCCAGATGCATTTAAGGTTACCCAGATGCTATTAAGGTTACCCAGATGTATTTAAGGTTACCCAGATGCTATTAAGGTTACCCAGATGGATTTAAGGTTACCCAGATGCATTTAAGGTTACGCAGATGTATTTGAGGTTACCCAGATGCATTTAAGGTTACCACATACATTTAAGACTACCCACATGCCCCACATGCATTTAAGGTTACCCAGATGTATTTAAGGTTACCCAGATGTATTTAAGGTTACCCAGATGTATTTAAGGTTACCCAGATGTATTTAAGGTTACCCAGATGTATTTAAGGCTACCCATATGCTTTTAAGATTACCCAGATGGATTTAAGGTTACCCAGATGCATTTAAGGTTACGCAGATGCATTTAAGGCTACGCAGATGTATTTGAGGTTACCCAGATGCATTTAAGGTTACCACATACATTTAAGGCTACCCACATGCCCCACATGCATTCAAGGTTACCCAGATGCATTTAAGGTTACCCAGATGCTATTAAGGTTACCCAGATGTATTTAAAGCTACCCAGATGCTTTTAAGATTACCCAGATGGATTTAAGGTTACCCGGATGCATTTAAGGTTACGCAGATGCATTTAAGGCTACGCAGATGTATTTGAGGTTACCCAGATGCATTTAAGGTTACCACATACATTTAAGGCTACCCACATGCCCCACATGCATTTAAGGTTACCCAGATGTATTTAAGGTTACCCAGATGCTATTAAGGTTACCCAGATGCATTTAAGGTTACCCAGATGCTATTAAGGTTACCCAGATGTATTTAAAGCTACCCAAATGCTTTTAAGATTACCCAGATGGATTTAAGGTTACCCAGATGCATTTAAGGTTACGCAGATGCATTTAAGGCTACGCAGATGTATTTGGGGTTACCCAGATGCATTTAAGGTTACCACATACATTTAAGGCTACCCACATGCAGTCAAGGTCACCCACATGATGGTCTGCGTTTTTATTTCATGGTCTGCATTTTTTATTACATGTGCTGCATTCTTATTTCATGGTCTGCATTTTTATTTCATGGTCTGCATTTTTTATTACATGTGCTGCATTCTTATTTTATGGTCTGCATTTTTTATAGTTTGTTATTCAAAATATACTTATAGTACTGTATACGTAATTTAAGAAAAGGATTTTTAATTCATGGACTGAAAAAGCTTGTACCAGAACTTTAAACTGATGAACCGTGTACTAAATCTTTGGGCTTTTGGAAATTTGTATGGTCTGCTATTTTATGGTTTATGGTCTGTTAAGTGCATTTTTTATTTAAGAATTTTAGCTATCCTTCAGTTGAATTAAAAAACTGCGTGAAAAACTTCATGGGAGTAGAAGGAATATTTTCAATGAATGATTTCAACAGCAAAATAAATGTAAATTTATTGTTTCTAAATGACAAAATATTATATTATTATTAATTAATTGACACACTACTACCTACCACTAATTACTACCCTACTACTAACATGTCATCATCATCCAACTCTTCATCATCCAACCGTTCATCGTCCAACTCTTCATCATTCAACTCTTCATTTTCAAACTGCTCATCATAGTCATTTGCGTCTTCTTCATTCTGTTTGCTTCCATCATTGGAGGGTATATCCACGAGTGTTCCAACGACAATGGGAATAGGAGCAAACGGGTTTTCAAAAAATTGGTCCTTGCGCGTGAACGAAAATTCAACCAATTTTTTCATTTCCTCCCTTTGGATGTATTGTGGTAGGAACTTCAAAGTCCAGTAACGGTTTCGCATTAAGGGACCTCCTCCGACCCAAGCTTCTCTTCGAATGACTCCGATCAACTATACAAAAGATCAAAAATGGTTATACCATGATTACATAATAAATAATGCATGTCTTATATGCATGTCCAACTTACGATTTGAATCAACTCCAACTTCTCCATCTGCTCCTTACTTTCACATTCATAATTCACAAAATGAATTAAATTGAAGCCAAATGTCTTCATATTTCTGAGGGTGGACTGTTTTCCTTCCTGGAAGTGGTACGCCGATAGTGCAGTTCCTCTGGTATTTTTCCCAACGTAGCTCTCCAAATTCAGTTTGTCTGTTTCTTGGTATGTTTCTAGACTCAATTGCAAATCCTCGTTGACCTTAAAAACCACGTATACATGAAACGAATGATGTTGTGGAGTATCCCTGATAATCTCAAATAGTTCATGTGGCTGCAGTGGGTCAAGGGCAACTATTCTTTCCGTTGGTGTTTTAGCATCAAAGGTTTCCTTATGGCTGAAAGAAATAAAATTTAAAGGTATAGTTTTGCTCATGGGTTAAATTTTAAAGTTTTGTTGACAACTGTAAGCTTACCATTCAACTCTATGAAAACATAAATCCAAACTTGACACGGCTTGAACCGAGCAAACATTACACTTGAATGGTGCTGTATCTTTTTCTGTTATATGGTCCGTTGCAATTTCTATCCATTTTATAAAGTCTACTTGAGTATTTTGTAGCTTATCCCACTGTCCACCGCTCTTTTCCACATCGTCAAAAATCTCCTGAACATCTTTTTCAGTTATTTTGCTGCTAAATGGATGAAGTTCCAGCTTTTGGAATGCACGAGTTTTCTTATACATAATTGAAAACATGACAATTCTTAGCTAAAAGAAAAAATGTAGAATGCCAAGATTAAAATATATTGAAGTGAAAGGAACATATAATAATTACTAACTGAATCTTACTATTTCCTTGGCTTCCATATAGGCAATGGTTTCTGCTCCTTTTCCTTCTGCACAGTCCTGACTTAATAATGGAATATCTGCAATGTGGAATGCTTTCATTTTCTTTATCTTCGCCAAGTAGTGTGTTGACACCTTGCAAAATTCCCTGCTGTGATGTGAGCTGACATGCTCGTAACGATCGTCTAAAAGAAAGGGAACAGATAAAAATTTAACATTAAAGAATACATAGAAATAAAAGTTTTGTTTTTAAAAATCAAGCATTACCAAGAGTTTTTTTGCCCCAATAAAAGAAAAAATCATTGTTGGGATTGGCTAAGTACTTTTTTAGGGTCTTTTTAGTCACTTTTTTTGGAACAAATACGAGAAGATATAACTTTCTGTGGAGATCTGATTCTTTCAAGTACGAATTCGCCAAGTCATACAGCTCCTCGAATTTAGCGGTGATCTCCTCCTTTTTCCTTCCCATATTCGTTAATTTGTGCCTGACTAGGTTTCGCCACCTATTTCAAAATGAAATTGATTAATTAATTAATGTAAAATATTTGTTCATAATAATACAATTTGCATGAATGTTTTTGAATGAATGAATATATGTTTTTGTTGGTTTTCTGCATACCAGCATATCCGCTTGTGACACAATCCTATATGGATTCTAAGGGCCTTTTCATTTTTAAATTTTGTTTTGCAACACTTCATCTTGTCATCATCATCCAGGTCATCGTGACTCCGCAATCGTACAAACTCGTCTTCATCTTCCTTGGTGCGTACACAAGTATTATCCAAGTTCAATTTCATATCTAAAAATGCAAATCAAATGTAAGTGTTTTGTTCTTTGTGGATATAGTATATTATATTTAATTGGTGAATGTTTAAGATGTACATACCTTGCCCACCATGTGCAACCTTCATGTGAAATAGAAGAGACGGGTGATTGGCAAGTTCAACATCGCAGACGTTACATTTGCGGCCATGACTAGAGTAGCCTTCATGCATAACTAACTTATGGGTTGTTAAGTCTCTTTTCGAAGGAAAGCCTATAAAAATCAGAGAAAACATGATTAATGCAAGATTAATAAAATTAAAACGATCGAATTTCCTGTAAAAATCTTACTTCTGTCGCACTCTTCACATTTCTGTGGAATGTCATTCTGGTGGTTTAGTTTATGCTTGTCCAGTCTTGCCTGCTCAGTAAACACTAAACAAATCATAATAAGCATGACATGGTAACAGATAATAGATTAATTAAAGTTTTGATACTATGTATTAATTGAAAATACATGCATAAGTTTCAAGTGTTTTACCTTTGCTACAATGGCATCGGAAAATGTCGCCATCATAGTGAACGGTGAGTTTATGGTGGCGAAAGCCCATATTACTCTTGTAGACTATTTTTAAAAAGGTGTGCATTAGTCATAAAACTTTAATGATAATATTACATGGATTGTTTCACATCTATTCTACACTTACTCATAGGACATTGCGGACATGGATGTTTGAACTTTGGATGCTGCGTCCTGACGTGTAGTTTGAAGTCAACCTTGCTGACAAATTCTAAATATTAAAAATTTTGAATTGATTAGCTGTTCACATAATGAAAATGATACAAATGATCTTTCATCAAGTTTTAAAATTTTACCTGCGTCACAATCATCACACTTGTAACTCTCATCTGGCCCTAGGTCTGTGTGCTCAAGTTTTACATGCCTTTTTAATGTTCCCTTAGACATATACTCTAGTGTACAAAAAGAAAAAGGAGAAAAATGTAAGTTTGATTGAATGAACAAAAAGTTGTTATAAATGGCTTAAAAAGTAATGACGAGTAATTACTCCTGTCGCAGTTTTCAAATTCGCACGGAAAGTAGACTAGCTCTACTTTTGGCTTCTCTGGCTTCACAAGATGTAGATGTGTATCATTGATGTGACGTTGGAGATTCCACTTTCTTGTAAAGTCTAAGAGATTGGTGGAGCAAAAAAACAAATTTGCATAGTTGATTTTTAAAAGAATGATACTTAATTATATTAATGTTTGGAAATGATAAGGATGGTTTGATACGTACCCTCACCACACGTGGGACAAATGAACTTTATGTCTAGATTTGAATGGGCTCTCTTTATATGCGCAGTCAAGGTAGCTTTGAACGTGAATTCTAAATAAAGAAATTAAAATCATTGAAAAAGGCAGTCTAATGATTGAAAGGGTTTTTAAAAATTAAATACGTTGTATTTGTTCTTACCCTGAGGACATTGATCACATTTGAATTTTAAGCCAAGGTGCTTTGAGTCATAATGTGTCCTTATATAACACCTGCGATCTGACTCTACAACGATTAATAAAAACCTCCTTTAAAACAGTAATTTAACTTTGATTTTTAAATGTTAATGACATGTATCTTACTAGTAGGACAGAGTGGGCAATGGAATTTTCCGTCCTTGAATTCAATGTTAATGGGCAACGATAACGATGAAGCTTCCGCTTGTGCTGTTGGCTTCAAATCCTTTTCCTTGTTATCCACAGGCTTTTCCACCTTTGCCACTTTCACTGCTTGACCGTCATCGGTAGGCACAATAGTAGAGGGGGCAATAGCGAGCGTCCAACCACCAAGTGGCTTAGAAAAGTTTATATATTCTTCTTCCTTTTTCTCTGGTTTCGAATAAACTTTGCGCTCCTTCTTCAATTCAGCTTCAGGGCTATCAACATACATTTCCTCAAAAGATTTCAGAACAGGAGTATTCCCCTGGGGTTTCTTCGACTTTCTCAGTAAATCTAACAGATCATCTTCGGAAATTTGAGGTACATTGAGTTGCACCGCTTTTCTCACTTTACGTTTCCCCGGCTCATCACCAACAATGAGGTAGCTAGTTTCACTACTAACAGTATTTGTGACATGACCTCCATATTTCTTGACCAGATCATTACAGTCATCTCGTGACAAAGAGTCCAGCACTCCGGATATCACAAACGTTAAACCTAGTAGGCAATAGGGTGCCCCTTCAGGGATTTCTTTCAAGCCGCGATTTTGCGGCTTCAAGGTCATATTTGGCAAAACCTTCTTCTGGTGTTTTCCCTCTTGATCAACGTCATCCTCCTCATCATCGTCATCATTTGTGGTAACGGAATGCTTGGAGGTAACAGTTTTGGCTCCAGATTTTGACTTTTCAGTGGTAACTGGAATGGTGACTTTGAAAGTTGAAGCGGAAGGCTTCTCAGTAATAATTCTACTATCTTTCTTCGGAGTACATTTCAAGTCATCTTCAGACTCGGAGTCCGACAGCACTCTTGCCTTCCTCTTCTTAGCCTTAAGCCAAGAAGGCACCTGCTCTTCATCCGATTCCCGTGAGGCAGACGTAATCCTAGCTCCTGACTTTTTAGAAGACGCCATTTTATCATTGACCTTTCCCAAACAAAATTACAGCAAAATATTAAATCATATAAACAAAAACCCTAAAAGTATTACGAAATTTGCTTACCTTCATAGTCCAAATTTACCCAATAATAATAGCACAATACTGGCTACACATCAGAAAGTATACACGAAGGTTTTAATTGAATTATAAAATTAAAAAAGATCAGTTACTAATCAAACTGAACCCATAAACTTGTTCCCCAACTTAAAACAGATGTGCATTAAGAATGTACCACTTTAACACACGATTATATTGATGAGATGACTACTTTCACAGACGCTTTCGACACGATGATGCAAAATCAATAGGTCAGGGCTCCACCGGCAGCCGTTACTTTGGCTTAGCTTGATGGAGATAGCAGGTCACCAATAAACAATCCTTCTTGTCTTCCCTTCAAAATCCTCTCAATCAATTTAACAAACTTCTGACAATTCAAGAAAAAGCCCAAAGTAAATTTAACACCAACATAGATCATGTACTAAAATATAACGATTAATCAAAAAAAATCAATTTCAAAATCAATATTTTTCCAAGCACCATTGGACAAGAAAAAAAGTTTTAGTCAAAATCAGCAGATGCATGTGCTTCCAATCAGAGAAATGTGAAGTTTGATTTTATCCAAATCGTGCATGCATTGCTGGAACGGCGTCACAGTGCATCTTCACCAAGCAGCTTGAGAGATTAAGAATTTGTGCCAATTATGTAATAAAATCAAAGTCATAGAAAACTGCTGATACCATTTTATTAAACAAATTTCTCTTTATTGCCATTTTAGTCATGTATATAATCACTTCAATTCAAGCTACTCGGGTTTGGATAATTCCCTTAATTTGAATATACTTCCGTTTCAACTTACAAGAAAATTGATGCATGCATAAATTTTATCTTAATTATGAATTATAATAGTATGATTTTATGTTGGTTGTGGAATAGGAAGTAGGGCTTTTGCATACCTTTACCTTGACACATAATTGCATGACGGAACTTCCATTTTCTTTTCCATGGCATCTTGTTGAGAGGATATGACAAAATAACCTGGGCAGTTTTCAGCCCAACAAAAACGCTTCCAAATGAGACTATCTTTAGGAGAAAGGGCATTCTTTGATACTTGTAAATAATTATTCGGTTTTATAAAATACTACTTTTCCATTTTCATTTGTTGTTAATCCCAGATTTGGAGTTTTTTATTCTTTCTGGCAATACAAATTTTATGCATTATAATTTCTGATATCGTTTATCTTTCATTGCTACAAATATTGTCGAAATTATTATATCTATTATATCTTTGGTAGCAACGAATTTTTCAATGAAAATTAAGACTTAAATCAATGGAACCATTTTAAAAGTAATGCGGCTGGGGGGGCATTGTTTGCATTGCATGTTCCCATATATATTTTGCTTCAAGCGTTCAAGTTCTGACTCCATGTAAAATCTATATGCATAACCCAAGCCGCAGCCTTTGTTCACTTGCTTTCTGCTGGATGAAGTTGGGATTTGGGAACCTGCTTCTGTGCTCAGGTTATTTATACGATGCTCTTCGTAAATGGACTGCTTTGGCTGCTAGTAAATAGGCTCCTTTGGCTGCAAGTAAATAGGCTCCTTTGGCTGCTAGTAAATAGGCTCCTTTGGCTGCTAGTAAATAGGCTCCTTTGGCTGCTAGTAAATAGGCTCCTTTGGCTGCTAGTAAATAGGCTCCTTTGGTTGTTTTTTGTTCAAAAGATGATGTTGGCTATGAATAATTTAAAATACCAAGAAACGCATTATCAAGTACAAAGTTGAATTTGAGTTGTTTAAAGTGAAAGTTGAAGTTAAAAATTTGAATTTAAGTTTTTTTCGATTGACCAGTTTTTCTAATCAAACCGCGCTACTGAAATCAAAATTTAATTGTTTTAATTTTTGACTGTCATAGTTATATTTTGTTGATGAAATCAGGGAAATAAATGTCATTGCAAATTCATTTCGATAAAATTGCATACCTAACATGGAATCGCTATGCATGTGATCTCAGGCTATGAAATACAAATGCAGACAATGAAATAAAATGCTAATACGAATTTTACCAGGCTTAGTTTTGTGCATGTGCAGCTTTGTTTTCTTTGTCGCAGCTCAACAGGCAGAAATTTTTGTTGCCATTGTCACTAAACTGGAACAGGTTGTTAGTTATTGCATTTGTTTGCAAAAAGCAAAAGATTCAGACCATGAAATAAAAATGCAGACCATGAAATAAGAATACAGACGATAAATTAAAAATGCAGACCATAAATTAAAAAATGCAGACCATGAAATCAGTGGTTTAGAGCAATCGACTGCAGATCGATAGGTCCTTGGTTCAACTCCGAGTGCCCCCTCATTTTTTACATTTTAAACTGCATAGCATTATTTTGCTTGTTATAGTTTTTTGCAAACGACCCGAAATGCTTTTTAAAATAACAAATAACACAATTTGGTAATGTAATATAGTACCTGCTAATTGCAGAAAGAATTGTAAAAAGATAAAAGCTTATTTCATGTCCCTAAAACAAAGTTATTATTTATTGATTGAATTCGACTTTTAAAAAACTTTATTTGGCTTATAAAACATAATATAAAATATATCATACCATAATTAAAATAAAATTAATAAGGGTCAGACAGCTGTCAATATTTAAAAATCCAAAAAAATTAAACGGTTTAAATTATGAGAGAAAATGTGAATTCAT